>CAJUYH010001753.1:1958-45830 GCA_910591685.1 Galerucella tenella
TTTTTCTTACTTACTATTGTTCAATATTATTTTGTGAAATTCAATGTTATACAAAATAGAATTATTGTTGAATGACGAATAGAGGATTTAATACGATGCGCAAAAGTATCGTAGCCAAATGAAAATTCATAGTATAATGTAGTAGTGAGTAAATGGAAAGGAAAAGACGAGTGAGGAAATGGTGGGGTAAAATATAGAAAGAGAGGAGCGGCCTGATGTTAGTGTTTATAATAGGTGTATATAGGCAACTATATCTACACTCGATGCACAGGCACAAGCAAAGATCACGGCGTCGGGCGTGGGAAAGTGCCACGGCGCGATTCTCCCGCTAGATGTTTGAATGTATACATGCATATATATACACTGTTGCTAGTCAAAAGTGCCCGCGAGCACTTCCATACAGGCGGAAAATCATTCAAACTTCCGTATACACACACACACACACACACACACACATGCACCCATATATATACATATGAATGTTCGGTCTGCAAAGTGTGAATGATGATGAGTGGATAACTCCGTTGTGTTTTGCTCATGGCATAATAATAAACATCGTTACATGCGCGAACATGAGAAAAATAGTACGAAAAATACCCGGTATTTTTGACGATCAATAATAATAAACGCAAGTGTAAGATAGAGAAGAATGTAAGGATGAAAGAGGATCACGCGTGTACTGGAAAGAAGGCCAGTGGCCTGATGCAAGCGAGGGATAAGGTCGATTACTCTTGGGCCGTTGCGCCAGTAAGTCTCACTGTGGAGACTTTCCTAGGCTTTCAAACAAAGAACCACTACTCCCAACTATCTGTCAATGTTGCTTATTTTTTTATTAATTTATTAATTTTTTTAATTGCCAAGTTGCCCACATCAACAGGTCAATGGTTGCATTTTTACCTTTTTTTTTTTTTTATTTTTTTCAATAGTTCTCTATTACCTTGAATAATTATGTTCTTATTACCTCAATATTCCGATATGATAAATTCCAAATACACATTCATTATTAGTTGAAGGACTTGTCTACAAACATGTTTATAACTATGGTGTTTATTTAATGTATACATATGTATGTATACTGGTTTCGTTACGCGTTACCGCGTCAACAAAGTTACGCTCAGCTCCCGCGGATATTAATTTTCTTTTCTTCTATACGTTTGTTATATATATATATATATATATACATTTATATATATTTTTTATATAGCGTCAATCATTGAGTCAACGGGTATAAATGCAACAGCAGCAGCATCAGCACTATCAAACAATTCTCTACTGCTGTTGTGTTTGAAAGTATGGTACAAAAGTTGGTGTTAAGTCAATGTGATTCTACTCCTTGGCTACAGACCTCATTGCACCGTGGGAAAGTCACAACGTTATATTACCGTTGTGGAGATGTATCTATCTATATCTCTTTCGCAAATCGAGCGACGAAGAATTTTAACGCAAAACGATGGCTTATTAAAATTAAAACCGCAATCCAATAGCTTGAGATAAACTCGAATCAAATCAACAACAGGTTCGACTAATACGCACCTTTAATGGTTCGTGAGAGACAAATGAATCTATTTTTTATTATTATTATTATTATTTTTTTTTCTTTACATAATCAAGGGTATTGAATGCAATATAGGAAATTAATTTGACATAAAATACAGTTGAAATGAACTTTTTTTTTTTTTTTTTATCAGTGGTATCGTATGATATTAGATGAGACATCTTAATTTTATTTATCGAATTTCGGCGGAATATTTGCGCTTGAAAGAGAGCGTATCGCACCTCATTCTTGTTATTCTCTTCATTCTCAACAACTATATCCACCGTTATATACTGAAGAAAAGCGGCCTTTTGTACTTCCGTTACGGGGCGTGCGGTTTCCGGTGTATATACATCACGCACGAACCAATAGCAATTGTGTCGCACCAATGTGTATATGTGATCGTGGAATAATACCTATATAATTCTTTATGCTTCCTTTGCCATCGATACATACTTTCCACTTCCACCTCCCACCATACTTGTCAAAGTGTAAACCTGAGAAATGAATCAAGGGGGTTTTTAGTTACCGGATATTCAGTTGGGATATTGTATAACGAATAAATGAAAAAGTTGCATTTGAAATAACTGGAAAAAAATCAAAAATATTTTATTCATAATTTATCGAAAAATATTGGGAATTATTTAATTGGTATTTTATGCCTTATTTTTTTCTTTTTATTGTTACAGCGCCAAGATCATCAAGCACGGGAACAAATAATTTACCGCCGCTTACATTTCATCAAGTTCACGGGGATAATATAAGATTGTGTAATGGTGGAATGATCGCCAGAAGACACGAGAGTTTTTGCAAAGGAATTACATTTAGTGCGCGGCCAATTCGCGTTGGTGAGAAGGTAAAAAAAAAATTTTTTTTTCTTTTTTTTCACCTTGACATTTTTTAATCAGCCCACATGCTATTTCATCAAGTACTCATCCACCTCCACAAAAAAATCAAAATATACTCAATATTTACAGCAATTAATTATTAATGTTATTTAAAGGTTTGCGTGAAATTCTTGGAAATGTCAAACAATTGGAGTGGAGTAATACGATTTGGATTTACAAGCAATGATCCAATACATCTTCGTAGTGGATTGCCAAGATATGCTTGCCCGGATTTAACAAATAAACCTGGTTATTGGGCAAAAGCGTTGGCGGAAAGATTTGCCGGGCGCGATACCGTTCTTTTCTACTATGTAACCACAGCCGGTGACGTTCATTTTGGTGTAAATGGTGAAGAAAAAGGTGTATTTTTCAGTGGCGTCGAGACACGCGCGCCATTGTGGGCGGTAATTGATGTCTATGGTAATAGCACAGCAATCGAATTCCTCGATCCAAATCGTCAACATTTCAACAATATTAGACGTGGCGCTGAGCACAGCAATGAGGACAATGCACAACCCAGTCGCCATACAGCAATGGATGATGCAAGCAATGCTGGACGTGATATCATTGAGAGAATTATTGTTCCGTCAATGCAAAATGTTTGTCTTCATCATGAACCGGATGTTGAATTACCCGGACTCAGGTTTCAACCGTCTGGCGTTCTTTTTTCGCCTCTTCCATTTCATCCGTAAGTCCAATAATATCCCCTACTCATTATATTATATCGAATTAATTTTTTTTCCATAATATATTTATGTATGATTGAAAGTTGTTATTTTTAAATAATTTTTTGGAAAAATATGTCAAATCACCACGCAATTTTACAATTTATATTGTAACACTATCATTAATTTGCGTTTCTCACATTTGAATTTACAGCGTACGAGGAAGGAATATACGATTTAGTAATCAACAATGTGTGGCAACGCGCAGTGACACAGAATTCTGTCATGGTTATTCATTTACTGGCAGACCATTGATGTTGGGCGAACGTTTGGTTGTTCAAATTCTATCAACTGATCCAGTGTATCTTGGCGCATTGGCCCTGGGCCTAACATCATGTGACCCAGCGCGACTATCAGTTGAAGATTTACCGGACGATAGTGATTTACTGCTTGATCGACCTGAATATTGGGTTGTGTCAAAAGACGTCGCATCAAGTCCACAACCAGGTGACGAGATTGCGTTCACCGTTACACACTATGGCGAGGTTCAAATGAGTAAAAATGGTGGACCACCAAATGTCGTAATGCACGTGGATCAGAGTCTTCAACTTTGGGCATTTGTTGACGTTTATGGAAGTACACAAAGAGTGAGAATGCTAGCGAGCCGGCCAACCTCACCCCCACGACAACGTCAATGTACAGCTGCGCCATTAGTCAACAATGTTCAACAGCAACAGCAACAGCATGCTAATCATTCGAACGCAGCTACAGAATTATCACGATTCTCCGAGATGGTTCAATTTAAACCCGCGGCAGGTGGTGGTACAGTTCTTGTTGTGAATTTACCGCCAACAACTCCGCAACCAATCTATGGTACAGCGGCAAGTGGAATTTCAAGAAATTCACCTGCATTCGCATCAACAGTAGCAACACCAGCGCCATCAGCTGCAGCTATTTCTTTGATGGGATCAACCTTACCCGTTACCCCATCTCCAATGTCACCGGCGATACCACCAACAACTACCCCCGTAACATCATCAATATCGTCACATCATGCGGTAATTAGTCCAAGACAATCGCCTCCAGTATTAACGGGTACAATGAGTAGCACAAGTTCCTCGACGTATGTCGATCCCGTATCTTATCAAAGTCATGATACAATCATTGGGTCACAAACGTCGTCACACTTACAGCAATGGAGTGAAAGACTTCAACCGACACCCGGCCAACCCAGCGAGTGCTCCATATGCTATGAACGAAATATTGATAGTGTTCTTTATATGTGCGGACACATGTGTATGTGTTATCCGTGCGCAATACAACAATGGCGTGGCAAAGGGGGCGGACACTGTCCATTATGCCGCGCACAAATTAGAGACGTCATTAGAATTTACCGATCATGAACAAATAAACTTGTGTATTTGTTCTTACGTACTGTCACCAAAATCGTCGCTGGAATCATTTCGCGCCGGCGTGAGATAATTTTCAGTTTTATATTCATCACTTTTTTTTTTCTTTTTCATTTAATCTTTTATAACGACATTTCTGCGTTGATGTATGTACACATGCATTCATATGTGTGTGTGTGTGTGTGTGTGCGTGTGTGTATTTCTATGACTTTGTAAGTTTTTCACGCGACAACGATTGCACTGCCGAACGCGCATATCATTGTGAGAAACTGGGCATATGCTTTTCATGATTCAATTTGATTAATTTCATGCTTCTTCTATTATTATCTATCATTGCTATACTACGTTGCCAATTATTATTCTATTCCTCACCTTTTTTTTTTTTTTCATATGATTATTTCTGTCAATTAATTTATCATTAGATTTTAATTTTTTCATCTTATCTCAATCGTGTAATTATTAATTGTGATTAACATCTAAAAATAGGATTATCGACGGTGTTTTATAATAATTCTGAAGGATTAACTATTGGAAATTATTTTGACATGAAGTTTTCATTTTAAACAAATGCCACCGAACTTAGCAAATGATTCGTTTTATTTTGCTAAATCCACTACCAAAGAAATTTCGTACCGGCAACACATATTAATAGCACATGTTAAAAAACACGCCCCAAGTAATGATTAATTTCGTTATGATATCATTGAAATTAATTAACTGATCAATTAAAAAATATATTGCTTAAAATAATTATTCACGAGTAAACTAGACTTAATGCAATTTTATGAATATTCAAAAGCGAAATGAAACACGTGTGGTGTTTGCAACGGAATCTGGCATGATAATAGTGATGTTCATTGTTTAACGCAATGATATATCTTTCGCGCGGTCCATTCGGTGCCTTGATACTTGAATAATCGATCATTATTATGGGGAATAATATACATAGAGGAAGTAAGGTGGAAAGATTCAGGTTTGATAAATGTACTTTGTTGTAACTGCTCGGATGTATGTGACATAATAGTATAAATATATTTTGCGGATAAATTATGTGCATCATAAGAAAAAATATTGGAGATTGTTAAAATTGTTATTGTATATATTTTTCGTGTTTTAACCTCCAAATGGCATTACATTTTATCAAATTCTATCGAACAACAAGTCAATATTTCCAATGTGAGTTACAGCAAAGCTTATGAATTTTTTTTTTTTTTCTTCAATATACTCAATTAATATTATAGAATGTTGACTATCCGTTAAACAATTTAACAGACTGTCATTTACTTTTGAATTAAACGAAAATGACTTTCACCCATGTGTTTCAATCAATAATAGTGAAATAGAACTAAAAAAAAATCATGAAAATAGTCCAGTCACCGACAATGCCCCCTATGTGTATGTCCCCATGTGAACGCGACAAAGAATAAGAAAATAAGTAAATAACGACGATACAAATATGAATCACTAAAAAATATAGCTAACAAGTTTTTTAATACAACGTGACGATATATCGTATGAATGTGAAAGTGATTACACGCTGCGTCGCCAAAAAAAAAAAAAAAAAAAAAAAAAAAAAAATTTTATATAATCGAAAAGTTCTCTCCATAGATTTTAAAATAAAGCTTAATATCTTTCTTTCTATAGAGTTTTGTTTTTGATTTGTACATCAACATCTCAGGTTTGAATTTTTCAATATTAAAATAATTGATGGGGAAAAAAAAAAGAAATGGAAAAATAATCATCACGAAAAGTGGTGACACAATAAGCAGTAGTGAAATCTCTAGTCGAGCATGTTGGCCACTGCAAGCCTCTGCCAAATAGTAAAACTAATGAGAAAGGAATTAAAGAAAAAAAAAAATTGATAATAAAACGAAATAATGCATAAAGAAATTAATAAGAAAATATTTAGAATGAAATTTTTGGCCCACAATATATTTGGGAAAGTAAAAAGCTCATATTGTACCAAACTATTTATCTAAGAATGCATGGAATAATGTATAAGGAAAATAATATGCAGCGAAATAAACGAACGATGAATAAATATAAGTGATCGTGAGATAATGTGGATAGGGAGAAATAACGAACAATAAAATGAAACTTAATTGCGGTAAAGTAAAGGAAATTGTGAACATCTTGATAACGTGAACACATTGAAAAATAAAAATAAATGGATTGTTTAGTTAACAGAGAAACCCGGTAAATATTATGGGGAATAATCCGTGAATGAGAAAAGAATGTATGAAGCCACGTGCGAGCTACAATGTATACATATATGAAAAACAAAAAGGTAATTGCTAGTGAGAGTAAAATAGATAAGATGATGTTTGATATATTTCCAAAAATTCGATCAATAAGTCATAAATGTTTAAATGAGTATGGAAAATTATCCTCATTCACTCTTACTAATCGAAAATGGGGGGAGGGGGGAGAGGGAGAGAGAGAGAAAAAGAAAACTTTCCCTTCATATCGCCTTGGCTATAAAACCAGGTAATTAAAAAACGGAATAAAACAAAAAAAAATTTTGTAATACTTATGATTCGCCTCGCTATCCCGTCCCTGTACATCATATAATATAACATTATATTATTGTTTAAGTATAATTAATAATCAATTTTGTCATGGGTCAGTGCGTGAGATAATAATTAATTATGCTCTCAATTCAAGTGTAAAAACAAAAAGGAAAAACGAAAAATGAGAAAATGAATTTATACATATGTAATATAAATGAGACGCAATTATTGTGCGCAATTTCCTGTAATAAAAAAATAATCAATAATCGAATTTTTTTTTCTTTCTTTTAAACAACACCTCTATAAATAATTGTATACAGTTGCGTAAAAAAAAAAAAAATTATATACAGTTGAATACAGATATCAAACAGTAAAAACAATGATAATGTAGAAAATATTGTGTAGAATTTGCGTTAGCAAAACGAAATGATTTGTGTGTCATTCGTTGAATTTCAATTTATAAAAAGATATTGTTCAATTTTCATCATCTTCTTCACCATTTTCAATTGAATCCATACCGACTTCTTCATAATCCTTTTCAAGTGCTGCCAAATCCTCTCGAGCTTCATTAAATTCACTCTCCTCCATTGTCTCATCAATGTACCTATACATTAACACAACAGCATATACATTGTTAAATAATAATAAATCGTTTTTATAATGGATTAATTTACCAATGAACAAATGCCCTTCTGCTATAAAGCAAATCAAATTTTCGATTCAATCTTGTCCACGGTTCCACAATGGCTGTTGTATTCGCCAACATAGCCATTGCTCTTTGTACTTTTGCCAAATCACCACCAGGTACAACAGTCGGCGGTTGATAATTAATTCCAACCTTGTATTATTAATTAATATGTAAACAAAACATAAATTGAAATAAATGTCTGATAAACTATGTATGTATACTATGAATTATGATTACTTTAAAACCGGTAGGACACCAATCGACAAATTGAATAGCTCGTCTTGTCTTCATTGCCGCAATTGAAGCATTAACATCCTTTGGAACAACATCGCCACGATAAAGCAAACAGCATGCCATATATTTTCCTTTACGCGGATCGCATTTAACCATTTGATTGGCTGGATCAAAACACGCTGATGTTAATTCCATAACGGATAATTGCTCATGATAAGCTTTCTCACTCGAAACAATTGGCGCGTAAGTTGCCAGGGGAAAATGTATTCGTGGATATGGCACAAGATTTGTTTGAAATTCAGTCAAATCAACATTGAGCGCACCATCAAATCTCAATGATGCAGTAATTGACGATACAATTTGTCCAATGAGCCGATTTAAATTTGTATATGTTGGTCGCTCAATATTCAAACTGCGACGGCAAATATCATAGATGGCTTCATTATCAACAAGAAATGCACAGTCTGAATGTTCAAGGGTTGTGTGCGTGGTAAGGATGGCATTATAGGGCTCGACAACAGCAGTTGATATGTGCGGCGATGGATAAATGGCAAATTCAAGTTTGGATTTTTTTCCATAATCAGTGGATAAGCATTCCATAAGTAAAGATGTAAAACCGGAACCTGTCCCACCGCCAAATGCATGAAATATTAAAAATCCCTGTAACGCTGAACACACATCTGCTATTTTACGTATGCGATCCAACACCAATTGAATCATTTCTTTGCCAAGACTGTAATGTCCACGTGCATAATTATTTGCCGCGTCCTCTTTGCCAGATATTAATTGTTCAGGATGAAATAGGCAACGATACGTTCCCGTTCGAACTTCATCTGTATTATTATAGTATTTTTTTTCTTTTATTTATTTTTATTATTATTATCGAAGAGAGATTTTTCATTTTGTATACCTATGACAGTTGGCTCTAAATCAATTAAAACTGCTCGCGGTACATATTTGCCACGATCAGTCTCACTGAAAAATGTTTCGACGCCATTATCATCAGTTTGTATGTTGCCCATTGCGGCTGGCAACATCCCATCAGGTTGAATACCATGCTCAAGGCAATAAAGCTCCCAGCAAGCGTTTCCCATTTGAACGCCGCCTTGTCCAATGTGAATAGAGATTACCTGACCGCGCTATATATTCAGAGTAAATATTTTACCACCCAAAAGTCGAATTTAATTAAAAAACGTCTTACCATCGTGCAATAGTGTAAAAGCTTAGATGCTATTTTGCGGATGATGGTGAAAATTAAATTGAAATGTACAATGATTGTACGGTGAGAATGATGAATAAATTATCACTGACAGTTGTAAAACATTTGATGTGCTAATATAGAACGTTGTTGTTATTCATATTCAATTTATCATATTTACCTAGTTACCATATTTATCCTTATTACTTTTTTTATCTCCCTCTCATCTAAACCAATTTTTTTAATACATTATTGCATGATTTAATATTTCATTTTGTGAAAATTCACATAAATTATATTTACATATCTATGCAGCGATTGTAATCCTTCAATAAATCAATATTTTTTTTTTTCTTTAAAAGTATATACTAATCTTATTACAACGAAATAATCTTTATTCTTATTTCTATTTGTATATATAACACGTATAAAAAATGTCGGTTGCGTGTTTAATATGGCCATAAAGAATCATGCAAAATGTTGGCTCGATATATCGATTATTATAAATGTAAAATATATGTCAGCAATTTGTGAGTTGAATGCCGCGTATGTACATTTGAATTTTTTATTATAACGACAGAATTACATGAAAGTTATTTATTTTATTTATTTATTTATTTTTTTTTTTTTTGTTTAAGATCGATCAATTGCCAATTATGAATTTTTAAACATATAATGTATACTCGACAATGTTTTATTTATCCATTTATTCATATATATTTATATTCAATATGAATATTAACATTACAACAGGAACTATTCATGTTCGTTGTTTAATTGCAAATGAATTCGCGTTAGTCTACAATTCAATAGCTGTATTTATGATGGGATATGATTGAAAAATATTGGTAAACATACCAACATAAAATTCATTCGGTATAATATTGAAAATATTGCCATTCAATTTCAATCCCATCATATTCTATATATTGATTTATTTTTCATTACTGTCTGACTGATAATTTTAATTTGGAAGTTTACACTCTTAATATTTATTGAAATGTTTCTTTTCTTTTTTTTTTTTTTTTTCTTTTCATTCATACGCAAATTGATTGGAAGAAATAAAAGTATAGAATATTTTACAACTACCGAAATAAATAATAAAAAAGAAACAAAGTCCAATGAAATAAATAAAATATTATATTATTATTAAAAATAAATAGTACACATTGGTTGTTGGTGTTTAAACATTATAAAGAAATTTATGACGTAAAGTGCATACATTTTTTTTCAACTCCCATAAATTGTTAAATTTTTCGAAATTCAAAATTCCGGCTCGACACACTATTGAAAAAACAACTTTACAAAATGTCGTTTCAAAACAAACGATTTTTTATACAATAATTTTTGTAAAAATAGAGTGGAATAAATTTTTTTATAATGTTTAAACACCAATAACCAATGTGTACTATTTATTCTTAATAATTTCTATTGGTATTCCTGCTAGAAAAAAATTATTTTTAGCACATTTTTGGAGCTGCTAGACATATGTAACCCCTTAAATATTGATCTCGTAGTAATAGGATTTTTTTTTCTATCTAGTGAATACATATACAAGTTTTCCCCGTTTTAATCGTAACAGTCGATTGATTATTCAGCCAGTCCAGATTGTCATACATCCACACATCCATATATATATATATATATATATATATATATGTACACATACATGAGGTTAAATACACAAAATGAACCAGGTGGAAATAAAAGCAGTAGGGTAGGTGGATATATATAAATGTGTGTAGCGCGTTAACGAACCAGGTCGAAAATATACGAATTGGTTGGAGTAAAGAAATGATTCCGGAAGTGAAGGTATTATATATATATATACTACCCCCATAACATTCACGTATAAAGACGACGGGTTACAGAGAAAGAGCTGAATTGTTCAATGGCCAAAGACACGAGAATGAGAGGGTGGGACATTCACTGAGTTTAGCGACTGCGCATTAAATCCCTCCTTACACACAAACATATATGTACAAAAGTATACGGTATATATATACACTTGGATATTCTACCTAAATTGCGAGCCACTGCTGAACAACTGTTGGAGATGTGGACGCGGACGCGGACTCGCCACAGCGAGCGCGGAGGTCCACGAGGCAACATCTCAGGGACGAATATCACATTCGAACCCTTACGCCCTACTTTTTTTTTCCAATCTTCACAGAAAACTGCCTTCTCTCGAAATTATATATATATATATATATATATATATATATATATATATATATATACCATTTTTACATAGAATATAATGTAGATATACAATAAATTGAACGCGATGTATATGAAAAGTAATTGCAATAAAAATTGCGGTGGTTATTGAATATTGAATGAAAAAAATGCCGGGCACGTGGTGTAAATTCAGTGATGTTGAATTGAATTAATAATTCGTCGTCGTGTAATGTAAGTTGGAAAAAAAAAAAAAAATAATCATGTGTAATAAATTGAACCATGTGTGTGAATATTTCTATAAAACATTTAATAATAAACAAATAAATAGGCGTTATTCAATGAAATTGTAATACGATAAACACATTTCTACGCCGAATCCTGCAGTGAATTGTGTTTCATCGATCGAGTTGAACCCCCAAGAAGGTATATAGCAGGGTTGAGAGCGCGAGAAGCAGAGCGAGGTGAGAGAGAGAGAGAGAGAGAGAGAGAGTGAGTGAGGAACAGAGATAAAGATAGTTAGAGAACAGCCACCAATCCTTGCAACCCTCCGTGATAAAAAGTTGATGCCGGTGGATGCTGCGGTGGATCCTTGATGCGTGCATGTCCTATTTGGACACCACGCACAACACATCAATCCGTGATACATAAAGTAATGTTAATATTCATAAAAAATACAAAAAGTGAAAGCAAAAAGAAAAAAAAAATCCGCAACAACAATTGATCATCAGCTATACAACAATAACAAAAAAAATATATATTAACTAATTGACAATTTAAACGATTCACACACTCATTAATTTGGTAAGAGAATCTTTTTATATTATTATATTGTTTATTATTACGACATATTATATAAATAAATGAAATTTATAATTTAATTATTGTGGCTATTTAATTTTGATGGACACACATTGTATCTTAATATATACGTTTAGTATATAGATATGTGTATAGATGTGTGTTTGTGTGTGTAGTTGGTTTTAGCGATGGGTGGGTGCAGCGAGAGGAGTGAGACAGGTTTTGTAAAGTTATTGAGAAGGAAGGGGCGGTGGTATATAGGCGGTTAAGAGGGCGGCGGGTGGAAACGACCGAGCTACGAACAACACCTGCTCTTTGGGTATGCGCGTGCGACCCTTTCCATCTATATACTATATACTATACATCCTATATGATAGTTAGCTCACGGCCTTAAACGCCAACTCTCCAAAAATAATAAATAAAAATAAATAAAAAGACACTATCGACATTTATATACAAACACTCTATATATATATATATATATTATTGCATTGCAACAATGAAAAATTATGCAAAATATTTTTTCTCATTACATTCGAGATAGGGTGAATGGGAAATTATTAATATTCTTCAATAATTCCACGCTATATTTTTCTCTTTGGTCAATTTATTCTTTCTGTTTAACCCATACGATCTTTCTTATTAACGCGCTTTCAACGGTAAAAAAGAAAAAATGTATAAATCCGTGACGGGCTGTGTGTGCACCTGCCGTAGTGGTCGAGCGGGTGTTGAAATTCAGAGTTCGCTATATACAAACACACACTGTTAAATTGTCTCATGGCAAAATAAAAAATGTTTCATATATATATAATATAATATTTATTAATTTAACTTTTTTTTTTCTTCTTTCTTTCTTCAGTTATTTCCATTTTTGCAACATTTCGGAAATTAAATTAATCGTCATTGCGATATGTCCTGTGTCAAGTTAACACGACCCTATCACTTCCTTTTCCTCTTCCATCTCGTCGAGCTATAACCCCACAATTACACTCTCCCACTCTCACTCACACATTTATTCATGTATTCATATGTAAAAATACATAAACATGTACGCGCGTGATTCAGTCGCGTTATATGAGGCTGACTTTCTTTAACACGAACTGGTAAAATGTAGAATCTATAGCCTTGCCGCAGACGGGTCGAGGGATCGACTCTAAAATTAGACAATATAAACCCACTGTATATACACGTATGTGTGTGTGTGTGTGTGTGTATATATATATATATAGCTGAGTCTATATTCCGACACTGTGCATCAACTCGATGTGCTTCTAACACAATCATTTTTTCCATTTACCCTACAATTTATTTTATTCCCTCACTCACTCTCGCTCCGCTCTCATTTACCATCCAAGCAAAATAATTTTTTTTAAATTATGCCATATTGCAATCGAGACAATTTCTTACCATCTCCAAATTGATACTCTTATATAGGACATATGATCACGGTTGTTCACCACCTTGCACTTTCATCTCCATCGGCAATCTGATCATCTTGAAAAAATATTTAAATTTAATAATACGCTCGTCTCTATTGTCTCGATATATTTTTTTATTTTTTTTTTTCTCATCTACTCAAGCAACATGAGTACGTTCCGTTCATCGCCCTCTCCTATTCATATATATATATATATACTAACTTCTTGAGCGTGTGCAGATCCTGCTGTCATACAGGAGTTTGCAGCATTGGCTATCGATCGTCTATAAAGGCAATATCTAAGTGTGCGTGTGTCCATTGTAGAAGACAGTGGATGTTACATGGACCAATAAATTAATTTTTTTCTTCTTCTCCTGAAAAATGTCTCTCCTCTTCACATGTATCATTAGACAGAAACAATAATGAATAAAATTTAAAAAATATGATTTTTATAAACACGTGTCCATCTTATCGTTTCCTATTAAATACAAATTATTACAAAGTATATTTATTTCACGTTGAATTTATCGAATTCCAACATGTACGAATTGGACTTGTGGCCAAATACAATTTGAGGATGAATCACTCTATACATGAGTCAGTCATAAGATTATTCGAAGGGGAAGTTGGTCTGAGGAGTAGGAATTCTTCTCACCCTTACAGCAATATACCCCTCATTGCTATCTCATCCAAAGATATACCACCACCCTCTCATAAAGTATACACCACTTATATACGTCAGTGTATAGCTATACAGAGTATTCTCTGATTGGAGAGGGATCGTGAAGATATAAGAGTGATTGCTATGTCTCATTCTATATCTTTCTCCATTTCAACTGGTCCATTTTCATCAGATTATAGAATGCACCCCACAACTCATATATACTACTTTCACAATTCATTATCTCTTTGTTTTATATAGTATCAGAGAGCATTGCCCTCTATCCACCACAATTTCTCCACCATATTCCTATTCCTTCACTTCAACATCAAAAGTATAATAATCCATTTCAAAACTATATATTTTACATTATTCAATTCAAATTGTTCTGTTTAACAAACGAATGAATGGTTATTGTCAATATCATGCCATATTCCATTCATACAAACTTCTTAGTATATATATTGAAGTGAATGTGCTTAACATGGATTTGTTGCGAATTCATGTTCAGTCTATTGACATTTTTTAAGCATTGTATATTATTTTATCAATAGTTCATTCATAAAACTGAAAAAAAAAAAAACGAGTCGTTGTTTGAAGTATGGCTCTAAGTTGATCTGTATGAGTATGTGACGGTAAACAATGAGCGATTATGGATAGAACAATGGTGGATTTACGAAAGGGTGAACTGAAAGTGGTTTGTAAAAGTGGCAGCAAAGAGTGAAGAGGGTGATTTGGATACCGTTAAAAGACTCACTACTATACACTCCTCTCTCTTTCTCTCTGTCGTCCCCCTTTTTTCAATGTGTATAACAAGCACACTAAAATAACTACGCACAACACTTTCTGGATTGTCAAGCGTTTGTGTAGGCGTAAAAGCGATACTGTCAACAACATAGGGCGAGAGTCGTGTCAGCTATAAATAAATTTCCCGATATATATTATGGAAGCTTTTACAGTTTGGATAATATTTTATTATAGTCATAATTTTATTTTTAATTATTAATTTTTTATTCTTTATTTTTTATTATGTGGTATTGTTTCAATTTATAGATTTGAATTGGATTACCATGTGTTGGATGATAATGTGCTGTAATTTGGTGGCAACATTAAATAGCGGCGACTAAAAATATAATTTGGTGCTAATCGAAAACAAAAACGAATATTGATAGAAAGAATAGAGCGGCAATGTCAATGGCCGGCAGCCTCATGAGCTACGAGAACAATAACGAGGCGAATCAAATAAAGTGTAAAAAGTCGATAAAAACATTGCCGATGGTGTCAAGCACGTGTCAACTCAGTGGCAGTGGAGTTACCACAAGCATGGCATCATCGGCTACAGCTAGCGCCAATACAACCAGCAATATCACCGCAACAATCAACAATACAATTGGTGGCAAGTCACGGAAATATAGCGCAAATATTCAAACAGAGAGAAGACGTGAATCGTGTAATCGTGGACATGCCAATGGATTGTGGTCGGTGTGGTATGGTATATTGGTAGTAACACTCCAAGCTTATATTGCAACAAGATGCGCAAAGCGTTTTGTCGGTGAGTAGTAATTTATTTATTTATTTATTTGCATTTATTTGCATTTATTTATGTAATTAGAATGTGTTTAATAGATGATTTATTGGGTTGTTTAGCATATCTATCATTGCCATGGCCCACTGATGAACAACCGCCAAAATTTGAATTACATGCTTGCATAATATTGACGGGAACCGGTGTATTGCTATTGCCAATTCTTCTTGCAGCAGCTCTACTCAAACTCGGAAATTATGCAAACGATGGAGTTAAACTTGGTCAACATACAAGCACATGTACTCGCGATCCACCATCATCATTATTATCTAATACACATGATGGCGCAGGTAATTCAATAAATTTGTCATTTTTTTCTTCGAGGTGAAAATCAAATAATTAAATGTATATTTAGGTTTGGCGAGTAGTCTATGGAAACATGGTGGACCTACCACAGCCTTTGTTCATCTTTGCACAGCCATGTGCTTTCTCTTGCCGTCATTGCTCATGGAGGCACGTCTCATACACGCTGGATTTTTGCCAAAAGGTATCATCATCATTATCAAAATAATAATGATTGTCATTTGTCGCCAGTAACTTTGCTACATTTTTATGGTTTTAAAATAATTTTTTATTTTCAAATTACAGACGCCATTTGGCGTACAGATCTCGATTGGGTGGTTGTACATCGCGATCGACTGGTTTTCTTCAGTTTCATGAATCCATCGGGTAATTTAAGTAGTATTTCGGATTATGGACCGCCCTCAATGACATCTATTGGTTTTCACAATGATACGACTGATTTTAATGATATGCCATGGGATTCACGTGTACCTCAAGATATTGGCAATAATTATAAAAGTTCACCGGCCACTGTTAACAATATAATTGCTAATAAGACGCATCACTTCACTTCGACATTTTCATCTGACACAGGACAAATGCCAGTTATTCATACTAATACAGTTGCTAGTGTTGGCGCATCCACAAACATTCTATCGAAAAATATCAATTCTCATGCTGGTACAATGGATCCTATAGCCGAGAGCAAAGCCACATCAATAACATCCGCTACAATTAAAAATAGCTACATGAAATCACGTGGAAGAGTTAGAACAGATCGAGTAACACCAAGAACAACAGTTATTAATCCGCGTCAGCGTGAGAATATGAGTGCACAAAGTTTACCCCTTGCAATGGAGAGTTTGGGCGACCTCGATCATCCAAAACTTCTTAATTTGGATATTACAAATGGTGAATATATTAACTGTTGATAATTACAATTAGTAATGATGGTGTAAATTAATTATTTATGTTTTAGATGATACACATGATGTTGATGATCGTACAATAAGCCTCGAATATTTAAATTATGCAATGGCACTTGGTGTCTATGCTGTAAGATATCCAGCTGTTTTTTGGTCGTGCAATAAAGCTCTTGGCACAATATTCACTGTACAGCTAGCTTTTAATTCGGCCCAAAGTTTAATAGCTTACGCCGGAATGTCCATACTGTATAAAGTAAGATTTAGCATTTTTATTATAAGTGTCAATTCATATAATTATTATCGTTAATAATTTCGTGTCTGCTCATGTTAAAGTCAATTCGACTCATAGCAATATAATTTTATCGTTGATTCATTTATAACGACATGGAGTAGTAACTTACTTGTGTATTCGAGATCACGCGACTGTTACAGTTAAATATATGTAATAGTGAAATAGCGAAATGTATAAATTGATCGAATTCGTAGTGAATTGACTAAATTACGGGACATGTTGGAACAATAATTCTGTGAAACAAATGCCTAAGCTCTTTCAGTGAAATATAAAATAATATTGTTTAGATAGCGACATTATTTATTTACATAAACAAACAATGTTAAATATACATTAGATAATACAATAATAATTGTTGAAATGAAATTTATTTATTTGAAATTCATTGACTAAAGTAATAATTAAATTGATATTTTTATAAACAGAAAAGAGAATATTTTTCGTGAAATTTGCAACATTTTTCGTGAGTTTAAATAATAAATGGTAATTCATTTTTATGAAAACATATTATTGATTTGTTGCATAACAAAGGGCTGTTGTATGAATATTCATATATTTATTTCATCATTTTACTAAAACAGTTGAGGGGTTTGATTCAATAATTCATTTTCTTTAGTGAAATAACAGTACACAGTTGTTATTTTAACATCTTCCGTAATTCAGTCAATTAAGTAGGAATTTTATTGAATTATTCAGTTATTTAATAATACCACATATTTTTCTACTTTGCCAAAGGCTAAAACCATGCAAATTTAATACTACACAAAACAATTTAACAAAGTAATATCAATATGACTCCTATAATATCATAATTTAATTTTAGTCTCTGCGTTTTCCATCAATTAACTTGGTATATTATAATTCCGCTTGAATCTTCTCTCCGTTGTATAATATTTATATTTTACATTGTTTTGTAGTGAATTAAAATCGCATTATGTAAACAGAATATTATAAATAATATATAAATATTATAAAATTTTTGGTTTTTTTTTTCTTAGGTTCAAGTTGTGGGGCCCCACAAAATTTTATCTTTGACGCGATTACGAACAATTAGTCCAACGCCTAGTCAGCCAAAGGGTGTTCAACGTATTGTTGCCAATTTATTCGGAAACAATAGTCATCTTCTACTCAACCCCCATGTGACAATAGCACTATTTGCTCTCTCATCACTTCTCGTTCTCTGTTCGAGTATGGTGACATATCTGTACGCTTATGGAAGGTAAAAGTAAAATTGTACTTTGACTAAACATAACGTATATAAACTTGTTTCTTTTTTTTTTGTATAGATTTGCCTCATTCTTGGAACAGGAACGTGAAAGACGAATAATTATTGCGAAAAATGGTCGTGGTCATAGCACTGGTTGGGCGTATTTTACTCATTGCGCTGCACTATGTGTATTTCTTGCACTCGCCATATGTAATGCACCATTACTCTACGATTATACAGTTATTTATCGTGGTAGTCTTGATGGCGTAATGTTAGCGTGCATACTTGCCACCATTATCCATCTTGTTTTATGGATTGTCTTGTGGTTTTTTCTTACAATAAAACGCAATTGGATTTTCAAAGTGCGTGTGACAATTGCTCGCGCCACTGTACGCACAAGTAGAGCAGTAAAACTCGTCACTGATGTTGATCTTTTAGCATGTAAATCAAAAAATGTTAATGGCACTGACGACAACGACGATGAGGATGACGATGAAGAGATGAACATTGATCAGGATGGCAGTACTAGCGCTCCACTTCTTGTTGTTGGTAATGGAATAACATACAGTATTGCCGAAGCGTCACCAAAGAGAGCTATTATGACTGTAATCCAAAGAGCAGTTATTGAGCGTAAAGCTAAAAGAAAACATGGTAAATATTTTCAATACACGAATTTATTATATTATTTTTTTCTTCTTTATCGCAATAAAATTGCTGTGTATCCACAAATGTTTTTGAATAATATAGGTGAAGTGAAAAATCATGGCAATACTGAGACAAATGCTGACAATGATGAACAAATATATTGGCTACGACCAAAATTACGACCATCACCTGCACAATCGCCCAATGGAAATGGATCGGCCACACTCGATAAAAATTGGCTGAATAAAAAATTACGACCTAAAGTCACCTTTAATGATCTACCTAGTACGTCTGGCCCGCGGTAACTACTCTCCTCTGTCCACTGGGTGTCGTTGACGCTTTCCTTTTAAAGCATTGATTTTTATTTTTTAAATCCTAACATTTATTTGTGCTTGTATTTACTATTTGTCTGTCGCAAATCTAAAATCTAACATTGAATGCCCTTATTTTCGGTTAATTAACAATTAAACTTCTCATACTGACGCTATTTATAAATGAAAAATTGTTTAACGCCACTATCAATGTGAATTTTTTTTCTGAAACAAACAACGATCATATATATTTTTAGCAATAAGGGAAAAAGAAGAGGTAATACCGAGAGTGGAGCGGAGGACGATGGTGATTATGCCACACTACGTGAATTACCATCAATAAATAATATCGATACCGCTGATGATTCAACTTCCGAAGAGAATAAGGTAAATTTTACATGGTTCATCAATAAATATCATATGCAATAAAATAACTAAAAATACTAATATCACAATATAAATAACAAATATATTTTGATAGTTGTTGGAGTGCGTTAATGATGATCAGGTAACATACTATGCCAATGGAAATCGTGATCTTCAACCGTCTGAGGGTGATCCATCACCTACACTGACACCCGATCCTCCACCCGATCCAAATGTATCCTCAGTAGAACTGCTACTACCACCACCACCACCACCACCACCACCACTACTACTATCGATGCCAACAACTAATCCAATTCAATATCCAAATTGTGACACTGCCACTGATCGTATTGTATCGACGTCTGGTCCATTAGTCAATCACATGCTTTTACCACAGGTTATAACACAACTAATACTCTATTAAAAAACCATAGTACATAAAAAATACCACAGATCAGTTAAATAATAATAATAATAATATTAATTACAAAGAAATAAATTAATGAATAAGAAGAACAAATGAAATTTTACAGGCAAACATTCATATACCGAGGTGTTTACGTTATGGTGGTGATTCTGGTGCGTCACAAGATCAATTGACACCGCGTTCAGATTCATCCAATTCACCAGCGGCCATTGATTCATTGGTAATCAATTCAAATACCAATGGAATGAACTATTGTGAAATTGGATCAACGGGCCACAGTAATACAAGTAGCAATAGCGAAACATCAAGTGGTGTCCATTCAAATGTGAGTAATGTGAGTCAAACAAGTGTTACATTACATCAGAGACGTGCAACGAGTGTGGATGATTTAAGTGAACGCGCGAATAATGACACGATAAATGTTGAATATCGTGAAGTTAAAAATGACAATCATTGGCGCAGCTGTTCACTTCAACGTGGTTCACAACCGCCAACAATGCGCAATATTGATTTTGTTACAAATGCTAAATCGCACTTATTGTCAGCGACCTCATGTCAATCATTCACCAACAAACACAGCAGTGTCGAAACAAAACCCGTACAGTCGCAACAAGCCGGATGTCCGGCGATTATACTTGAGAATGCTAACCAAGCAACTGTCGTTATACGTCGACGATCATCACGACCAAAACTCGCCGAGCCATTAAATCCAGATGAGATAGAGCCATTTTCACGTTCTACCAACATGAGAATGACATCTTTCACAGAGAGTGGAGATTTTCGCGCTGGTATTCATGCGTCCTCAGCGACACTTCCGCACTATCCAACACAACCCGTTGTACCCACTTATCCGCATTGTTCAACGATGCCATTGCCACATGGCGCCGTGAACAACATTAATGGTGTCAATGGCGAGAACGTTTATGGTGGCAGTAGTATTAGTGGCACTGCTACCAATGCCATTGGATATTTGGGGATGAATGGTTCGAGTTCTGGCAGTGGCAGTTGTGGTTCTGTGCCTCAACATATAATTGCACCACCAAATCACACAACACTACCGTCACACCACAATGGAATGAGACTCGTGCAAAATAATGCACCATCAAGTAATGTATACGTTAAACGTTTTCCACCAAGTCATATTTTACCGCCACAATCGCAACAGTGGTCAATACCCTCTGGGCATCATACATTTCCACAACCATTGCAAAATAAATTTTTTAACGGCACTCAATTGCCACAAATAAGACAGAATGATCGTGATTCAGCTAATTTTTCAATGGCTAGCAGCGGCGATTCGGACATTTGCGTGCACCCACAATAAACCTGACGGAATAAGACTAATATATACTTTTTTTTTTTTTTTTCACATAACTTGATTTACAAACGATTATACAGACTATATATATTTGACGTGCCGTGATTTTAATTTTTTGCACTAATTGATTAATATTTTATTCATTTACTTTAACTTTTTGAAAATCTTCCATATGCAAATTGTTGCGAAGTGTTTGCGATGATTACATATCATAAAATAATAGCCATGAGCAATATTTTCTTTTTCTAACACCACATATCCTCACAATGGATTTATAGAAAATAATAATCTATCAAGAGAACAATGACATTGGCACGTCTACAATTCAATACAACTTATTTACTATCAATGACAAATAATAATATCTATGCGCTTAACAAATACCTTTCCAATTAAATAAACATATAAACGACGATGTGAAATATTTAATATGCAAATACCATTTCAAATTTTCAATGATATTCATATAAATACATACTAAATTTCCCATTTCAAATGGTCCAAGTAAAATTATTGCGTCAAAATAAATATACTTTTGGCTAATAAATTCGCCGTGTACTTTTTATCACGTTAATAGATTGTATGAATTGTTCGACAATGTATCATGTGTACTCATTGGCTAATGAGAGAGTCGGATTCATGTACAATGTTATAAATCGCAATGCGATGTGCAATTAGAAAGCCTGAAACTTTCATAAATAGGATGATTTCACAATTCTGTTACATATCATCATTTTGCGTTTTAATTTATTGTTTCATTGATGGGGGCTTTGTGTTGTTTTTCGTCCTGCAGCTGTGAAATGTTTTACGGCTTATAGTGGACAGACAGAAACAGACTGATAACTACTTTCAATTGCATTTTGTACACTCACAAGATAAAAATTTATCTTCATTCAGAATGCATAAATATTTTTCAATGTAAGCACTTTTGAACGTTGAACAATTCATTACACTCTCCCTTAAAATTCAATATAACATTTAGTTAAATTATTTTATTTCAAACAATTGCCATTCAATTTACTTACTCATTTGAAATGGGAGACTCTGAATAATGTTGAATATCTTTTCGGAACGAACCTGCAATGACAAATAATATTAAAAACCTGCATTGTTATGTTTATTTGTGCACGAACATGTTTCTACGAATTATTATCCGTCTTAGTAGTATTTTGAATGAAAATACCTGAGCAAAATGGTGACGGAATAGTGAAATTTTTCAAACATATTTTGAGAATGATAACTGCTTTTTTTTCTAAATATAATTACAATGTGAATACAAATATATTCATGATAACAATTTAAATGATAATACCATGCACATCACTGTATAACTACATTGCACATGCTAAAAACAAGGCTAAATAACCTATATTTTTTCATATTTTAATGGTGAAAATGACAACACAACGTTTAACCAAACTAATAGATTTTGTGCTCTTTATCGATAGAAACATATCGCATTGCTCAAGTGGCAATTATTCAAAAAAAAACTAAACAAAAACACATGTTCGAATTTATGAGTAAATTTTATAATCCATACATTATTCAAATTCATCAATAAAATCAGGTATGATTATTGGCGCGATGAATTAAAGATATTCTGTAAGTTTCTATTGAAATATTTTTTTACTGTGTGTATACCAACCAGATGGAATGAAATTTTGTCATAATTTTTGTATTTGTTTATATTATAGCAATTTGCGTATAATAAATTGCGATTGGAAGGAGGAAAAAGGTAGAACGACTGGCTATGAAATATGCAAAATAAATGAAAAATTATTAATTGCACAATGGCTATACCAACATATACATATGTATAGGTAGATTATACATATATAAGGCTAAATATTGGGGTGGTTCAAAAACGATTTTTATTTTTTTTTTCTTTGCTCTTACCCTCTCAAATCTTTCTATATGATGTAAAAAAAAATTCTCAGAAAAATTGAGCGCTGTAGCTCAACTCTAAGTGGTCGCCATTGGTTTTTTAATTTCTCATTTGATTAATATGGGGAAATTTTGAGTTATAATTGGAATTGAAATATTTCAATTTGTTTCCAAATAACCATAATATATTCTTAAAGATCACTCTTTAAGCTTCCAAAAACTGTATAATTACGTATTATTATCACAATTAGAAGACTAGTTACAGCCATCCGAAAAATACTTTATTTCCTTGTAATAAGAAATTGTCCAATTGTGATAATAAAACGTTATCATACCATTTTGGAAAGTGTATAGAGTCAGCTTCAAGAATATATTATGGTTATTCCAAAAAAAAATTGAGTTCATTACATGCAATTTAAATTTGAATAGAAATGAAAATTTTCCAATGTTAATCAATTGAGAAACTAAAGAAAAATTGCAACCTCTCAGAGTTGAGATACAGCCCAAAATTTTTGTAAACATTTTTTTTACATCATATAGCAAGACTTGAGAGGGTAAAAGCAAAAAAAAAGTGAAAATATTTTTTGAACCACCTTATTAAACATACACATATAAATATTTACGTACATATAGTGGGGTTTTTTTTCAATATCCACAAAAGCTTCATTTGCCTCATCTATTACATGTGCTATTTAAATTCATAATTATTAAAAATGGATGAGAAATATCACAGACATATGTTGTGCAGCATCGTGATAATAAAAATACTGCAGAAATACACGTTGATTGATGTTACGAAGGAGTAACATACTTGTATTGTAAATACAATGAATTTTACAGAATATCCAATGTACGAATATTGTATAAAGACTGATTAGAGTATCATAATTTCATTATTAATATTAAATTAATATAACACGGATTTGTTTTGTTCCCTGTATCTAATATACTTGATGAATTATTTTATTTGCTTCTTTTTTGTTCGTTTTTTTTTTTTGTTATAATTGGAAGTTATGACAACGGATGTTGTAATAGTGCGAATTTGTAGCAAATGCACTTACGTTATGCCAACGTATAAAATATCTCGCGACTTATGATAAGTATTACAATATAACTGGCATTTAATTTAGTGTAAACTTTGTATATTCATTTATTAAAAGGAAAAAAGAAAAAAAAAAGTAATAAAGATGAACCCTATCAACAAAAATAAATGCAAATAATATAACTGATTTTATTCTCCCTCTTCCCAAGCGAAAAGTTTATTTTACATTCTACACTCTGACAATTGAGGAATAGAATAATTATTTATCCATTCAACAACGACAATCTTCAATTATCGACTAGAAAAATGAAAATGTAAACTCTAATGAATAAAAATGATTATTAATTTATTTTAATATTGTACAATTGGTTCTTAATAAAAAATATTTCAGGAATGCAAAAACTTAAAATTATTAGAATATGTTGTTTTGTATAAATATTCATATAAATATTCGGAATTGTAGGGAGAAAAGCAAGAGAACACAAACAATTTATTATATATAATTTTTTAAACATATACTGGACTTAAACCAACTTTGAATCAGTTCATATTCTCATAGAGTGAAAGTATTTTTTGTAAAAAAAAATTAATTGATATAGATATCGTGCACAAATTGTATAAATGAACTTTAATTCCATACTTTAATACAATACTACAGCTTATTGAAGTTATTGATGGAGGCATACCCACACATTTAATTACATTGCAACAGAAAAATTATAGAATAATTTAGTATAAAAGGACATTCTTCATAACCCACTTCCTTATCATTTTACCTGATATATTTCTCTGTTGCGATACTAATAATTATTTTCACAACTGTCATATTATATTGGGTAAATAATTCGAAATATAGACATACACATTTTGTATAAGCTATCAGTTTAATCCAATAATATTTTTTTATTACTGAAAATTAGTACGCATTGGACGGGTATAAAAATACTTACACTAATAATAATTACAACAATAATAATAATTATTATTATTATTATATATCGAATTTCGTTTTTTTTCTCAATAAAATACTGAAACAAATTGTCCAACACAATAAATTAATACTGTGTTTTCAATTGTATATCGAAGGACAACATTTTTCATACAAATTATCGCTTTAAAAGTAATCAAAAAAAATTTCAGCCCTCGATTCTGGAACTTAACGAAGAAAATATATGAATATTGACATATTTATATGTGAAATAAATATAAACCAAAGTTCGGATGGCATTATTATGTCGAAAAGACATTGAATGCAGTATTAAAAATAACGATGGTAAAAAATAATAATATGTTTATTGGGAGTGTTTGAGACTGATACAGCCACCGCAAACTCTTCACACTGTGACAATGAATTTTTTCCGGGGACACCTGCCCTACAATTTACACCATTTGTTATATTGAATATAAAAGCTTCAAATTTCACAGGTATTTTCGCCAAATGCTACTACTATATCTATATATAAATAATTTTTGACAATTGTTGCAGTTCAATATTTGATTTGTACTTTTGAAAATGCTGAAATTGTTAAAGATAATTTTTTATGCTTGTACGTGCTAAGCGAAAACGTGTCGATAAAAGATTCTTGCAGTTGATAAGGATCAGACAGGATGTATTGAAAATACAATGTCGAATACCAAGTACAATTTCTTCATACACCAGTTATTATTTTATTTCGAAACAAAAATTCATTCAATAAAAGTCAATCGTCGTTTTTTATTCTAAAATATAATTTTCCAATTGACATAAATCTATGAATTAATTAATGATTATGTGGAACAATGTCTTTTACATATTCAAAATTGTATTAAAAGTCGGAAAAAAATTTGCTAAACAAATATAATATGAATATTTATTAATTTTAATGCAGTCATAAACTTAGGAATCGGCCATAATTGCACGAGCTTTTTTCATTTCTAGAATAAAAATGAAAGACATAAACAAAAATATAATATTGTTGTAATATCACGCTAGAATGACGAATCAACGTGAACTCACCCTCAAGCAGAACAGCAATATCTCCCCTTGGTACGTTGATAAATACAGTTGATTCGGTGTCATCCAACTTTTTCAATTTTAGTGACATCTTCGTAAAGGGCGATGGGACATGTTCCTTCTTTTCCCCAGAGATTATCTCCACCGAAGACAAACGGCTCACTGCACATAATACACATGCGCACGGACCAACGTTAATTCTCGCTTCAATAAATAACTGCTTATATAAAAATAATTAAACGTAGTTATTTATACGACGAAATCGGGAATTTTTCCCATACAATAGAATCTCACATCGGAGTGATTGAGCGGTCAACAAATCCATTATTCGCTTATAATAATCTGTATAAAGTCGTCCAATAGCCACGCTATGCTCTCGTGGCAATCCCAATTGTTGCAATTCATTACACAAATCAGTTGCATTAACACCATAGCGTGCCGATGATGTCAAGATCAATTGTAATGCCACCACAGCGGCTTTTGCATCATCAAATTCTGTATAAAAAATCATTTCATAAATTCATATGTACTTTTATTTTAGCCCCTTTTAAAATACAATTATCTTACCAAGTTTTGCATCTTGCGTAAGCTTCTTAATTTTATCCTCCTAACAAAAGTGAAAGACATAATAATGAAAAATATCAACGATATTATATACATTGCATGCATTGTGTGTCGAACAAAATGAGAATCGTTCCCGGTTGCCTATAAATTGTTTTCCTCAGTATTCATCGCTATAGCGAATATATCCCATAGGAATATGACATAAATGATATTGCACGACAAATTGTATGGAGAAAATATTAACAGATTTGTCATGGTGAATAAAATTCATTTTATATAACTTTAAAATATATTATATTATTGAAACTTACATCGAGCCTGCCATCGTTGATAAAACACTTGATAACCAACTCTCCCAACAATTTCATCTTTATCGAAGTCTACGTCAGCATCCACAAAGTTTTCATTTAATAATATTTGAAACTGTAAATTTATTATTTTAAAAATATATCACTGTCATTATCAACATACCATACGTGACAGGGTATTGATTTCAGCGAGAAGCCAATCAGGACAATCACCATCACCAAGAAATCGAAACCGCTGAACATAAAAAATTTCAACATTTAAATACAAAAAAAAAAGTTTTTTATCAAATTAATTTCACTTTTTTTCACATACCATTGTTAATTGTAGAAGTAAATTGCTGGAAAATTGTGCCCACACAAACTGCGTACTGAAAAACATATATTGATGGAATATATAAATTAATAATAATAATAATAATAATAATAATAATAATAATAACGATAAGGGAGTAATAATAATAATGAATATTTGTACAATGGAGAAACGGAAGATTGACATTGGTCTACCGGCTGATATTATTCGTTAACATTGGTGGTCACAATACGGTGAAATGAATTCCCAATGCAATTCGTGAAATCTTCGAGGCAAAACGAATGTGGGAGAAATATACTTGGTAAAAATAAACAATGGCATTTTCAGGATCACATAAATACCATGGCGGATAAGAAAAATGCAGTATTATCGTTCAGACTTTGTAGTGTCGCTTGGCACGATATTGTGTCTGATGCTCCTAAATATACCATAAATTTGTATAATTTTTATTACACATACTGCTACAATGAGGCTTGGACTAGTTGTATTGATGGCTATAATGTCAGTTATTTATGGCGATTCCTACTTTCCAATGGACTCACATATTCTTTCAACTCTAAAACCATATTTAAATAATGGTTTGTCAATACAGAAGAATTTCAAGTAAGTTTTTTTATGTTAATGACAATTTTTATGGGATTATTTTGAAGATATTAGATTTATCTTTGTATGCGTAATGTTGATTTATTCTGCAGGTTTGAATCGCTATTCAATCTTATGAAGACAAAGAAACCAAATATAAATTGCATTAATATAAATCCGGACTGTTTAAATAATAAAATTGCCCTTTTTTTACGTGGTAATGCTCATGGATTAGTTGCAAGACGTCGAAGAACCACCCGCAGTTGGATAATTGATCAGCCATTTTATGTTGAAGAGCCCCAATGGGTTTTGATTGAGGAGGCAAATGATTCGCAAATGGGCCAACGACATTTCATCACCAACAAAGTCGATCCATTCTATATTGCACGTGGCAAACGATTGGCAATGGAATATCAACACGATTATGACGAACGTCAAAAATCACATCTACAACGTATCAATGAGTCTGACAGTATTTGGAATTCAAAGATAAATTTTCAATATAATTTATTGAATAACTCGCAATCACCGATGTATTTTCATCCACATCATACTCACGTTGATTCTACATTACAATATAACGGCATTAATTTACGTGACAAACGTGCCGACATTATGGATATGCTTGAAGAACCATTTGTCATTTCGAGGGGTAAAAAACATTGGAATAAAAAAAATGGACATGATCAATTTTTGGATACTCTTGAATTTTTTCAAGATAATTCATCACGCAATCGTCGTGGTAAACTTTTTGATCAGTTAATGAAGGAAAAGGATCCATTTTATGTGGCAAGGGGTAAACGAATTTCTTCAATTGCTCATTCCCAATTGTAAAGAAAAGAAATAAAAATTATTCGCCAATTGTTATTGTATAATATTGATTATCAAAAGAGTTTTGGTTAATGAAACGAAAAAAAAAAAAAAAAGAAAAAAAGTGAAAAAGTGAAACAAAAAAAGAAGAAAAAAATCAAAAACCAAAATAAATGTTCATTGTGTTTGAATTGAATTTCAGTGAATGTATTTTTTTGTCAACAACCACCTGGACCTCCCTCCCAACCAAGGACACAAGCTCAAAATAGAAAATTATCATAAAAATTGAACAAATAAATTGCAACGAGAATGACAAGTAGAGGAGAACGATGATGGAAAGCATGAGTTTTATATATAAAAACTCATCCGAATGTATCGAAACAATTGTGTGGAAGTAATGCAAATTTCTGCTCGACTTAGCGTCATCCCTATTTTTTTTTTTTTTTCATTTCATGAATAATATATTACATGTTACCTTGGAATTAACAATAATTGACGAAAATATAGAAAGTAAAAGATATTTGCTATAAGCTTTTCTCACATCTTTAACAATAATTTATCAATGCACTTATTTGTTATTGGTTGACGTCTATGCAACGTTGCGCCGTTCACTTCACACATTCTTATCCATAATATAAATAACGTCTTTTCACTCTATCATATAATATGAGTATAACAAAAAAAAAAAAAAAACAATGACCCGGTACACAAACGCACATGCTACCATATTATTCATATCTACTCGCACTCATAAATACATACTATTACAATTTAATCTTGCTAATACATTTATATATTTTAATCCCAATGTTGTATAACAAAACAGATAAACAAACCATGATGAAAAGATTCAATAATTATATAAACAATTATTTGGTAATATCGAATAGAATCAAATTTTATTCAACTACTTTTTTTTTGTTATTTATCTTCCTTCATATATTGTTGTACTTACTTTTAATAAAAAAATATTTTGGAGAATAAGAACGTAATTATGATTTTGATGGAATTGAATGATAGAAAAATTTAATATAAAAAGACGCGAAAAAGGAGCGGCATAAGGATGCGCGTAGGCGATGACATGGACCTCCCCCAGAGTGTCAAGCGCAACTTTTTCACCAATCAGAGGACACGTTGTGCTACAGGTAGTGGAGTATAAGAAAGGCAACTGTCCTCGGGGAATGAACATTGTGTTTATTCAGGTTGATGGTGAAACCGCGCGTTTCATCGTTGTATTATTAAATAACATTTCAACCCCACCCCCAAAACAATTATTCTATTATTTCATTTCAAATCATTTTCAATTGTTTGATTTATCTCTAACACCTAACTATATCCAAGGTAAGTTCAAATACATTTCATAATTTCATGTTTATTAAATTTGTTTATACATTTTATAAATTAAAATCGCTAATAAAAATTAATTTCAATTAATTTAAAAGAAATATAAATTTCAATTCGTTCATTCACCTCAATATTTATAAATATCCATTGTTTTTTATTTACTGCATGCTTTCAATACAATTTTGTTTATTCATCGCGTGATGGCGAATTTATATATTGGATTCGACAGTACAAATGACAGTGAACATTTGTGCGCGTATGATAATCTATTACTTATTAGCTGTCACATTATTATTTTTTTTATGAAATTGCTTCGCGATAAAACATAAGATAATACAAGAGTTATTTTGGATAGAGAAAAATATTGACAAATTATAATAAACAATAAAAATAAAAAAAGATGTGGCTGCTATTTGGAATTTGTATAATGGTCGGGGCCACAGAATCTGCTGATACGAATGGTATCAATAATGAACACTATCTCACCACGCACTGGGAAAAATATGAAGGAAATAAAACCCCAGACACACTCAAATCATCAACGAAAATATTATCATTTTCAACTCCCTACGACTTGAGTATGACACATAATTATATAATTGTTCATTTCAATATTTAAAGCGAATATAACTTGTATACAAACAATAACAAATATTCAATACATATTTTTAGACACTGAACAATGGAATGAAATTTTACGTATGAGAAATAATGAAAATGGAGTAGAATTGACAACAACAGGAAATAAAATCAGTAAAAATAATGAACCGACATATCAAATGATGCGAATTCGTTCATCGGCATCGCCATTGGCAGAATGGCTACTCACATCAAATGTCGATAATGAAAAGGCAAGAGATTTACAATTGACAAAATTTGCGTGTGCTATCTGTATGAAATTTGATATACATACTTGGACACATTATTATCTACATTCAATATACAGATAATGAAATTGATTGAATATCATCGAAATCACGCAATCATCTCGCAGGAACGTCGTGATCCGTCATTCAGTCCGTGGGGTGGTAAAAGGAATACAGGTCCATATATTGCTGATCCAAAAATTCGTCGACCATCGCGTGTACCATTCAACAGTTGGGGTGGAAAAAGAGATCGTGAATATTATCGTGTTGACGAAAAAAATTATGCAAATACCAAACGTTATTCTACTGTTAATTTACCGGGAATTAAAAAACCATTTAATAGCTGGGGTGGTAAAAGAGCACCGGCTGTCTTTAAATATTTTGTTCATCTACCATTCAATGATGAATTGAAAAATAACTGGCAATCAACTAATTCACCGTTAACAATGACACTGATGGATAGAAATATCAAGCAGGATTTTTTCCTAGGTATATTAATTAATAATACAATATGCCGGTATTTAATTATTGAATTATGCTATTGATAGTACATTATCATTTATCCATTAGATGATAATAAGAATGGACACAATAATGTTGGTAAAGAAAATCTGAGGTGAATGCTTCTTTGTAATTTATTGTTCAATTCAATTTGAAATTTCAATACATTTCAATGTTAATCAAATGACGATCTTTAATAATTCATTTTTTCAGAATAACATTTGAACCATGGGGTGGAAAAAATATTGATGTTGATTCCATAGACGATAATGTTATTTCATCTGCATCGACCTTGCATTATACTCAATGAAAATTCAACACTTCACGTGGAAATCAATGAATGATATTCTTTTTTTCATTGTGACAAATAAAAATGAATAAAAACGGAAAAATAAAAAATAATATAATGATTTGTCTTGTGATTGAGAGATTGTAAAGGTTGAATACTAGGTCAATAATGATATCAATCCACAGTCAATTTCCGAAATGAAAATAAAATAATATTATCGCTTACCATTACTCTTGGCACATCAATTGTTGATAAAAATGTTACGATAAAAATGTTTGATTTATGTTGTATGTGATGATTATGTGTTTTACATGTTTCTCTTTTATTTATTCCTCTATCGCACGCTCTTTTTATAAGGAAAATAACACAAATATAATAACATATCAAAAGTGAGTAAATGATTAAACACAAAAAAAGAAGGAAAATCCCCGGATAAACAATAAACACAGGTTTGAGGTTATATTATGACATTTAAAATTACTCACATATTACCTATAGGTATAATAACTGATTACGACTGAATTTTATTTTATTGTCAAGTCTCTGCATGAAAAATTGTTACAGAAAACTTTATCAATACAGTATTTATAAATTATCGTATGTATCCGCATAATTCATTGTGACACATTCTCAACTAAAATTTGTTTTATTTTTTAGGTTAGGTGCATCCCGCTCAGCTGAGCCATTTTGCACATCTACTTCTTCTTGTCATCTAAAATGTATGTATAGAGGTTATGAAGTTTCAACTATTTTCCGCAGCAATCATAAAATATATAAATATCATTATATATAAATACACTTATCAACTTGGTTAGTGTGTATATAGTGTCAATATTCTATTAGTTTTATAAAAACAGGCGAAAAATATCATTTGAAATTTCAAAATTCGCGCGGTACATCTTCATATTCATACAATGCCCCCTAATGCCCTCCTAACAACACACTAAAAACTACTGTATATCACAAAATTTTCTACACACCTCTATATGTAATGGAGAGTTTCAATATCTTCAATGCAACAATTGCAGTGGCTACTATCAAATACGACACAAATATAAATGAATAAATGAATATATCGTGCCAATAAATAAACAAATAACAATGATATCATTTAACATAACGGTAATATCTTCATTGCTATTGGTATTTTGAACAGTGTTGATTTGTACAATTTGATATTATCAAATATTCATCAAACATGGATACTTTAATGAACGATTTGGATAGCATGAAAATTTCTAATGGCTGTATTAACGATTCTTTATGGGAGCATTGGATTGATTTCATTCAAAAAGCGTATGTTCCACAACAAAAAATTGCCTTGAATCGTCCATGTGACGAAAAAGACTTTGACGATTATAGAAATACAATAGATAAACATTTTGATGGTATTCAATATATTTTACAACGCATTTTGCAATTTCATAATGATGGACATTTAATGGCTATTGAAAATTTATCAAGCATGAAGACTATAGGAATGCATTTAATATTAATAATTGGCGAACATAGCGAGATAAATATGTGGAATAATGCAACGACTGTTGCCAAGACGCAATGTGTTTTATCAGACGTTTGCAAATTACTCACTACTCCTTCATTGTCTGAATTTTTTACAAAACATGATGATACTTTCACTCACATATTAATTATGCTGCGACCAAAACTTTTAAAGGATGTATGGAAAACTTATCCATCTGCTGTTATTTGCTATAAATGGCTACTTCATCAGATCGAGGTATCTCAAACAAAAATGATTTTTGTCTCAATATGGAAATGAATAAATATTTGTAACAAACATATTGGTTTTAGGTACCGGGTTTGTTTAAACACATATCGAATATATTACCAACAACTCTGATTATTTACGATGATTTTGTGTCGGAAAATCGTATTATTGGACTAGAATGTATATATCAAATTCTTCGGCATTCATCAATGGTAGAAACAGTGATTTAATAAAACATTATTGGATGAATGATTTTAATAATAATCGTTGTTTCATGTTCTAATGAATTTTTTTTTTGTTTTGTTTTAGCAACGTGAATTTATTGATCATGGATATCCCAATGTTCTTTACGAGGCATTAGAGAAATTGACGCATGAACGCGAAGTGAAATATATTATTCCACTATATGCCTGCATTACCCGTATTTTAATGAACATTGAAATTGACAATAATGCAACAAATTTGGAGGTTATAAAAATTAAATATGAATATTTTTAGTTTCGTATTCAAACAATGACTCTGTTTCAAATAATTTAAATTGCCATAACTTTACTTATTTATTGTATAGTGGAGTAAACGTGATGATATTATTGCAACATTACTCGATAACATGGAATTAGAGCAAAATCTCGAGCTGCGTCATGCATATATGACGAGTTTACCACAACTTTTAACAAATATTGGTTGTGCCAAATGGTGTGAACGATTGACAAGGATACTCGCAGAATATTGTGGACATCATACAGATTTACGGACATTGCGAGCGACATTGCAGGTATAGTCATTGAATTAAAACAAATGTCTTCATGTCAATAACAATTGAATGTTAATTATCAAAATATTTGTAACTAGGCCGCGGAAACGGTTTTAACATTGTTTCACTTGAGAATACCAGCGCATTGCACAATATTATACAGTGCATTCTTAAAATTACACTTTGATTTGATGGAAACGCCAACATTCGACGAAGAAATAATACGATGTTTGGAGCGATGCATTCATTTGCTATATAAACTAACGCCTACGATTGGCTTATCAATTATTCGTGACGATCGTATGCGAACGATAATGAAAAATTCTCTTCATATTGTTTGCCACGATGATACTAAATATTGCAATTAATACTTAAAATACACAAAATCATACCAACTATAAATATTTATAGTCATAAAATTCATTGACAAACCATTATATTCTGTATTGTAACAAAAAACGAACATGAATATCACTCATCATTTTTCAACTATTTTAATTGTGTACATGAGTGCGTATTATAACACTTTTCTAGTCGCCAATAAATAAAAACAAAAAAATTTCCTGTTTAAATAAAAAATTATTCTGCATTTATATGTTCAAAAAATGTATATAGTTGAATTATCCGTAAGCAATCGATTAAACAAAATCTCAAGTCAACAACAATATGTATCAAGTCCACGGCAATGTTACAGGAAAAATGTAGATATCGAAGTATGCATTCATTTCGGATTTTGAATGAATGAGGGATATTATATCAAAGTTTATCGTCTACACAACAAACAAATGCAATACATGTCCAATTAATCAGGCCACACCAGACATTGATTAATCTTATCGACTCAATTGCAGTGTCTTTTTATTCAGGACTTTCATAACAATCAGTAGTCACAACGTTGTGAATAGATCACCATGACTCCGCTTCTCATTGCATTACTAATATTATTAATATTATATTTTGCGTATTCATTTGCAACTGAAAAACCGCCAAATTCGCCACCAAGTAAATTACAAAAATATTAGTATTATTATGTCTTGTCATCAAGACAAAAAGTGGCATTAGTGATTGGTGATATTTGTTTTTCATTTAGGTATTTGGCGTCTTCCAGTGTGGGGTTCGTATTGGGTATTATTATGGGGAAATTATAAATTTCCTCACAATACAATTGAATATTACATGAAAAAATATAAATCAAAAATAATTGGTTGTTGGCTTGGTCCTGCATACACAATTATATTGAATGATTACGTTAGTATAAAAGAAGTATTGTCAAGAAGAGAATTCGATGGGAGATTGTATGATACCTATCCAGCACGAGCACGAGCATTTGGAGGAAAATTTGGTGAATATTTATTAAATTAACACTATCAATATTGCTTCTTTAATAACGTTCCATTAGGTATTTTTTTCAATGAGGGTTACGAATGGCAAGAACAACGCCGATTTTCCCTTCATAATCTTCGAAATTTTGGATTTGGTAGACGTCATGCAAAATTGGAAAATGAACTCGCTGACGAATTACAAATTTTGCTGAATACAATGAAAAATGGACCAATCAATGATGCAGAAAAAGTAAATATTCCGCCATTATGAATCTGATATAATCATACATATTATTTATATATTGTTTATTTCTTTAGGAATTGATACAAAGTGATCGTGCACTCTTTCCAGCAATATTATTTCCTGTTTGTGCTAATATGATTTGGACACTGATGTCTGGCGAGAGACTCGATCGCTCAAATCACGAATTATTGCGTCACATTTGTTACTCAGCTTCAAGTTTTCAAAGAGGCAGTGATACTACAGGCGGTAGTATTTCTATAACTGGTTGGTTAAGTCATTTTGGAAATTTATTCGGCTTTCGAGACTTTATCGATGGCAATCAGGGAATTGTTGATTTTGTCAAAGTAAGATAAAACTAAATAAATAAATAAATAAATAAATAAACAAATTAATTTAACACAAAATAAAATATTGCAGAGTTACATTGATCGAATTCGGATGGATGATTCATGTAATAAACCGGAGGGGTTGATTTCGGCGTATTGGCAAGCAATGAACGGCAAATCACGTGACGATGAACATTTTTCCGAAAAACAATTGATAATGATTGCAGTTGATCACATGTTCCCGGCATTGTCTGCTGTTCCAAGTACAATTACACATTGCTTCAAATATCTGCTTCACTATCCAAAAATAATGAAACGTGTACAGAATGAGATTGACAAAGTTATTGGAAAGGAGCGTTTGCCACAATTGGATGATAGAAAAGAGTAAGAGTCTATGATAAACAGATAAATACGTTCTCCGACAAATTTTACATATTTATCTGTAGTTTGATTGTTTATCAAATTATGAAAAAAAAAAATTAATTAATTGTTTCATTGATTTAGATTACCATTCACTGAAGCGGTGATACGGGAAGTTCTTAGAATAGAAACTCTAACCCCGTGGAGCGTTGCCCATAAATGTATTGAATCAACGACACTTCAAAATTATTCAGTTTCAGCTGGAACAATTATTGTCACAAATTTAGCGGCAATGCATAGTGATAAAGATTTTTGGGGTGATCCAGAAGTATTTAGACCTGAACGATTTCTCACTGCTGATGGTACACTTGGAAAAGATTTTAGTCTGCCATTTAGCTTTGGTATGGCTTTACCATCAAATTACTTATCAATTTACTATTAGTTCATACTGTAATTATTACATTGTAATTAATTTTCATAGGACGACGCGTCTGCACTGGCGAAACATTTTCAAGATTTCTTTTTATCATGATTATATCAACTTTATTACAACACTTTGATTTCGAAATGATTGATGGACAGCCAACCAGTTTAAATGATAAAATTTCCGGTCTTATTGTTCAACCAAAAAAAACATGGATTCGCATTTTAAATAGAGTGTAAACTGATTTACTTCGATATTTTTTTTTGTTCCGCTGACAATTATTAATTATTTTGTACAGTGATAACGTCAAACGATTAATTACATATACGTTTTAATCGATGATATCTCAATAAGTGATGAGGTCATTATTTATCAAGAATTCTTTCTAGTTTCTTATTTTTAATAAATAAGAAACATCGCAAATATATGTTCGTAACGTAATACAAAACAAAAACAAAAATGAAAGCGAGAAAAAAATATCGATATGAAATGTTCAGTAGAGAGTTACTCAATTAACAGCAATAATGATAAATAATTTGTATATGATGAAATTGCAAATTTATCACACCATTCATATAATTGATCATTATTATTATTCTCTGTGCACCAATACGTATAATCCAAGAAATGCTAAAACGGCATATTTTAGTTTTGGATATTCATTCATATATATAGTGACCATTCCCACATATGGTAAAAATCCTCTTGCTCTACCCACAACATCTTTATGAGTTAACCATAATTGTCCGGGTGCGTATAAACCTCGATCATCTACCGAATTATTGTCACCTTTAGTTAAAAATTTCACTGTACTATTTTCATCTCCTCTGCAAAACAAATAAACAAGAATAAACATTATTCGCCTGGTGTTTCGTAAAAAAATATTGATGTGCCATTATCAAATACAATATGTATAATTCATACTTTTCGTGTAATTTAAGAACTCTGTGCACTATAGGAATGTCACGACCCTCGACTTTGAACACAACTATTTCACCAACACGAATGGATTCTTCTGGATAATTTGTTAAAAATAATAAATCTCCACGATGAAACGCCGGCTCCATACTTCCACTATAAAATTTATTGAAGTAAATAAATTACTATTTTCCATTTTCAATGTAATAAATATAATATGAAAAAGAGTAAGGTTATGTATTTTTTTTTTTTTTTTCATACCTTAAAACTACGACAATTGGACTCTCACTGCCAGTAAAAACCATTAATCCTTTCCATATCATCAGTGCAGACGATACTATCATACCAAAACTCAGTACTTGATAGAAAAACTGCAATAAAAAATGTAATGGATAACCATCAAAATGTCAACAATAGAGAACATATGTATGGTGGATAGTTATAAATTTATCATTAATGATAAAAAGTATGAGATTACCTGACGTTTATTCATTCGTTTAACATCGTCGAAAATGCCTTGAATCATCTTGGTGGTTTTTAATTATTCTTTGATATCAGAAAAATTAATTTCATTCAACAAATGATGTGGAGAATCCGGCGGGCACAAATTCAGACAACATTGGCGTGCATACACCAACCATAAGCCACGCACGCAATCATGGCCATATCACATATATATATGTGGCCGAGTGTAGCACACATATATATCGGTGCGTGTGTGTTTTGTTATATTATATGTGTGTGTATGCATGATACCACACTACTATCATAAAAAAATGGTACACGTCATGCTCAAATATATAAAAGAATTTCAAATATAGAAAAAATTTAATGTACACCAACTTCTATAAATTATTTTATTCAACTGTGATTTTATATAAATAATTTATATATAGATATAAATATTTATTATTAAATTATTTTTATTAACAAATCACTTTTCTTATTCAAAATTGATTTGAGTGTTCGTCACCAGGGGCACCTTACACCCACTCCCCTGCCTTTTGATCCATCTCTCAATAAAGAATTTATTGAACACAAATATATTCTCTTCACACGCGTAATCAGAAAGTAAATTTGTTTTTTCTGCTATATAGAAGCCATGTTTAGTGATAAGTCATTTGAACCAACTGAATTTGTCTCCATTGTCACATCAGACACGTGAGTCCAAAAATTTCATGATTTACTTTTAATGTGTAATTTATGTGATATATTTTATTGTCACCAGGAGCTCAATATCCAATACAACACAAACAATTGATGTCGATAAAAAATGTCAAGAGGTTCAAAAATTGGAGCATCGAAATTTTGGAGTATGAAATGCAATGGAGAAATAATTTACTGTCTACAATAGTGAAAAAAAAAAAAACAAAGACGTCCTTTATATTTATTTTCAGACACAAACTGATCAGCCACAAATAGATCAGCAAACACCACAGGTTGATTATGACAAACTTGCTGCATTTATGAAACGAATTACACCACATATATTAGAAGCTTTGGATGAGCCATACTTTGATAATGCCAATGTTGCTGGTATGTCAACAGTTTCGAAGCCTCAAGCACGATTGCTTACCAAATTCTCAATACTGGACGAATCAAAGTCACAAGTAAGAAAAAAAAAATACCATATACTTAAATAGTGATAAATGTCATTCTTAAACAATTATTAGTTTGTAAATTTTACGAAATAATTATATGATTGAATTGCAGCAAAAAATAAGCGCCATAAGCTGGAGCACAAATGGTGGCACTTTGGCAATTTCTTACAGTGCACGAACGCATGAAACTTGGTGCGATCATTTATCAGAAGTGAATTTACACGAATTTACCAGACACGATGAATTATGTCAAGGCACCAGTGCAACATATAACACAAACTCATGTGTCTCGTGTTTATCATATCATCCAACTGAACCCTCTATTTTATCTGCTGGTTTATTCAATGGTAATCAGAATAATTATTTAATATTTTATACAGTAACACTTTGCAATTGTATCTTTGTAATTTAAGGTGATGTAATTTTGTGGAATTTCACATTGGATAATTCAACTGCGCCCTTGACGGTTTATACACATGGTGATACAGTAACGTCATTGACTTGGCGATCACGAACAATTAATGAACCAACATTGTTAGTGACATCCAGCTCTGACGGCTACATTATATTTCATAAATTATTAGCCAATTTTACAAATATAGACGTGCATAAAAGGTAAATGTTTGGTCTATTTGATCTATTTCACTAATGGCAAATACCAAATTTTACTGTAAAATTATTTTGAATTTTTAGATATAAGATAATCAAGGAACACAATCCAGCGGAAAATTTACGACCACGGAGTGCTGGAGGACTACGTGAACGCGCTATTGAAGCCGGCTTATCGATAACTTGTCTCGATTTTTCACCAAAAAATCCAATTATTTTTATTGTTGGAACACTATGTGGTGGTCTTTATAAATGCAGCACCGAAGCTGTTATCAACATACAGGGTTAGTGATATTTAAATTTATTTATTTCGTCGCAGATAAATAATAAGTATTTTTATTTTGTATAAAGGTGATGATTCTGTGATTGATCCGATCATTGACAAATACGATAGATGCGATGGTAGCGTGACATGCGTTAAATGTTCTCCAATCAACAATATATTTGTTTCTAGTGATACACATAAACAAATGCGTATATATAATGTCACAGAGGTTAATAACTGGCCAATATGAAATTACAAAAAGATAGAACATGCCTGTGACAACTCGAAAATGGTCATTTTTTTTGATTTCATGATGAAACAACTCTAATTTCTGTACATTTTCATGTGGAAGAAAGCCCAATGTTGTATTTTATTCAGCGATTGATAAATGACAAAAGTGAAAGTATGCATTTATGAGATACCTACTTTTTATTTTACATAAATACAAAACTTTACGTTTTCTCCGTCGCTTATATCATCTCCAAGTTATTTGTAACGATTTTAGCTTCAAATATTTCTCGTCACGAAACATAGATCCCTTTATTCATCGAAGTGTTTAAATACTTTTGCAAAATTTTGTAATTTCGAGTTGTCACGGTCTTCTTCCATACCCACGATATTCTTGTTTAACTAATAACAATTATCACTTGATCTGTTATAGTCCAGTTGCGTTGGAATAATTAACGTAGAACACACCATCACTGGTTTACAATGGACTATTAGTAATAAAGATATTATTTTCGCTCATGGTGCGGATCCTATAGTAAACTGTTTTGACATTACAAATGAAACAATTTATAAGGAATATCAAATTGAATGTTCAACAGTGAATAGTGGTTGTCTTGCTATAAATAAAAAAAGGTATATTCAAGCTATCCAATTAAGTTTGTTTATTGTAAAAATCATTTTTATATTTTTGATTTATATTGCTTTGTGATTCTCAGAGATACAGTAGGCATTGCTGATACACAGAATAATTTGGAGATATGGAGAATCCCGAAAATAATTGAATAATTCAACGCGCCATCATGCTCATTGAATTTCAGTATAACATTGTACCATTTTTCATATTTTTATTATTTAATCATTCCTTTTTATGTTTAATTCATCTCTACACAAATGTATTTTTATACAATAAAATGATAATAACAGTATGTATCTGATACAAAATATTCCACTGTGTATTTTAAATCATTTTTTTTCAGCAATTTAATTTTATGGCACAGGGTCCAACAAATATCGCCATAACTTTATATACAATTTATATTTTTTTTTTTTTTCAAATTTGTGTCAAATCAAAGTCAAAGTGAAATCATGATATAATATGAAGAAATTTCATATTGGTGGTTTTATCAAAATACATTAAATTATGGACAAAAAAAATTATTTGAAATACTTTTTTTTCCATACCTCTCACTGCCCCTAACCTCTTAATGCCCAATATTTCTTTATTGTTCTCGCAGTGAAATAATAAACGTTCTGCAATGGAAGTGAGAGTTTGCACGTAAATTCTACTGGGTTATATTCGAAAGCGACGGGAATAAATCAACGGTAGTAATTCTGTATTTGTACGTGTAATAAAGATTGATTTGTATTATTTACAGATAGTATCGATGGTGACAATAAGTAATAAAATAAACATATATTTTGTTTCAAACTATTTGTTTTTCCGGTTATCTCCGCAAAAAAAATAAGTCAGGTTGACATTCTGCGACATTGTTGACCGGTTTTGAATCTGAAACATGGAAAACATAAAAGCAAAACTGGATTACAACCATAAATAAATGTAAAGTAGATGGAAAAAAAAGATATGAAACCATCACCGATATTCCTGAACTTCGTCTTCCATTCTCCTTTTAGTCCATTACTGGGTCTCGTTGATTTTTTGCTTCCATCAAACTGCCCATGAGCACACGTATTCTGCTGTTCCATGTCAGATCGAGCAGCGACAAGGGCCAATTCTTTAATGCGTTTCCGCATTGATTTGCCCTTAAAAGGGCAATTTTTTGTTTGTTTTTACAATTGCGAATTTGATAAGAATTCATCATGGTGAATAATTTGCGGGCCCTGAAAAGGGCCCTAAAATATTTGCCAATGGGAAAAATTTGGACGGGAATTGTATGATAATTTTGTGTTAAGGATTATGGAGATTTTGAATGGATAAACTACAATTGTAGAAAAATTTCATAAGAGTTTGAGCCATTTATGCTTAAGCAAAATTTGCTTATTATTCCTAATTGTGTACTTTATATTTTTTGTTAATATTTGTTATATGTTCCCGTCATAGAATCGATTCAATGAATAATCAAAGTAATGAAAAAAAATATATATATATATATTATCAACATAGATGGCTCATAGTGTGAATTAAATATCGGTCATTCACTTTCTTTTTTATGGCTTATGGTGACGAAAGGACGGTTGGAGTATGATGATGTTATTCTGTTTTTTGCGAATACTATTTTTGCACTTTCTTCTTTTCACATGAACTTTTTTTTCTTCATAAATCGTTGCATTTATGTCGTTTAATTGCAATGAAATTGCATCTATTCTGCACCTTGTATAACCTAAAACTTCGCCACCTCCTTCGCTGTTCTTTTCCTCACAATCATTTTACATAACATCCATACAGTAGCTCATAACCTTGATATTGATATTTACATAATATATATCGTCTTTCTATATTGCAAATTCCACTCTTACATCTTTCATTTTCAGAATCACTTCCACGTGGACTTTTTCTTTTATTTTTGTTCATCGGATCGATCATTGCTGATTTCTCTTTTCTTTTTTTTTCCTTCTCTATTCAAGCTAATACACACAGACTCATTGTTTATGAAATTCATGCATAAAGCAGTTTAGTGCTGTTTTTTTTTTTTTTCCAGTACTAATCTCACACACTCAATCACCGAGATTGTTGTGAATTCATTTTAAACAATAGTTTTACATTTTTTTTCTTTTTTTTTTCTTGTTATGAATAACATGAACTCTGCAAGTATTCTTTTGTGTGATACTTCATTGTGAAAAATGGTTCCACAATAATTAGAATTAGTTTGGCTCTTTGATAACGGCCTTACCTCAACTAATGTTTTTTTTATCATTACTCTGACTTCCACCACATTTTCTTTTTTTTTTTTTTGCTTTTTCTTCTTTCTATATATGAACGACAAGCGTATTAATTTTTGTTTTTTTCTCTTTAGGTTGAGACAGGGTCTCTGAAATCTACACAGAGCAACTACTATTTGTTCTGCAGGTTGATAATTTTTTGTTTGATGTATCT
>CAJUYH010001754.1:0-25408 GCA_910591685.1 Galerucella tenella
CAGTTGAGAGGCCGATCCACGTCGAATACCACCCCGAAACAACCACATTACATGGCGATCCTGCCAGGGAGGCAAGGGAGGCGTTATCCAGGCTAATAAGTGTAATTAAATAAATAAAGCTAGATATCGAGCACTAAATATAGAGTGGACTATAATAGATCTGCAAAGGTCGCAGCTAGTGGGATAGGACAAAGAGCCACTCCAATTCTAATCTAATCTAATCCAATATATAAGAGGTGGAAAACAGTGCAGCTATTGGTATCATACTATTATAACTCCCAACAAATTTGAAAATTACTTTTCCTACAACTACTATGCAAAACACGCTTTTCTACACAAATATTTATACGTAATACGCTATCTATGGCACTTTTCCGCACCGAAATGTCAAACAAAGCTACCTATATGACCTGTCAACCTTTTTTGACGATTCAACCTAAAAGTGAATTTCTTATTAGTGTACAATTGTCAAATTTAAACCAAAAGCACCTAAAGTAAACGATTTATCTCATTATTTATTTTAATTTATTAATTATAAAAACATTAACCTAGAATTATTCTAGGAATTATGAACCAAGATCAAAATAATTTATCTTTTGAGTTGTCCAATTCGGAAATTGAAAATACCCGTCCAGATATTATCGAAAAGGCTCAAACAGCAACCGAAAATTTGTTACCCAGGGTTCAAATTTTACAATTAATTATACATTCAACTGATTTTTGGAACTTTAGTTCTTTACGTCAGGTTATGTTTGAGCGACCAGGGGTCGCGACGCAAAAGATCTGACCGTTACGCGTTACGTTACGCTACGTTATGATACGTTGCTTCGTTATGTGCCTTGCTTGCGTGCTTGTGCTCTCTCCTTAGTCTCTCGTTTACGAAGCAGCGATTCATATGCCGGGCCGCCCGCGTGGAATGCGAGCATTTTACCACTGAACCACCGATGCTATATTAAAATTCTATGCAAAGCTGGTATTCGCAGTGCTGGTGATCTACTTGAATTTGTTCGGATAAATTTTTACTATTATTTCCATAATTTCTTTTGAGCGATTAAGGGGTCTAGCACATTTACTTTTCGAAATACAGGGTGTTGAAATTTTGAAAACTTGAATGCTTTAATTCGATAACTTTAAAATGGATGGATGAATTGATTTGACATTTGGCAGGTTGTTTTTAAATGTAAAAAGGCATATTTTGAAAGAAATAGTAGTTTGTGCAACTAGTGTGGATATGATGGCCATATCGCATGAGGACGAAGTTTGAGCACGACGCCGTAGGCGGAGTGCTCAATCGTTCAAGTGCGATATGGACAATCCACACGAGTGAAACAGCATATTTTTTCTACGACCCACTTAGGAAAAAATCTAGAAAATAAAAATTTTTATAAACTGTAATATAACTTCAAATTAAAAATTTAACAATTCAATTTTATGTTTCCACTAATTTTGTGGTAAACGTACAGTTCTTGAATGTCCAATTTGTATAATTCTACGGTTTCCTTTTTTAAATATACGATGCTGTTATAAGTAGATGTTGCCAGTCGGACTCCTCCATGAAGAGGGTACCGTACCATTATCTATAATAATGAATATTCTGCTAAATATTTCAAACGTCTACCTGTTGTTGTAATTAATAACAAGCAGAATAATTATTTAAAAATAAAATAAACAATAAAAAAAACTTCCTCACGGGGAATGGTATGCTTACTACTCAACCACCAAAGAATATGCAAATTGTTTATTTATAACGTCGGATGTATTACATAATTTTTGCTTAAAAGGAACTAAAGTTCCTACCGTGTGTCCCGCGACACGCTCTACCTTTTTCTATTTATTATTTTATTCTTTCTGTTTAAATAAAATAACTATATAAATTACTGTTTTTTTTAATAATAAATGTGGTTGTAGAGAAAATATTGAGTACAATTTGTACGCAAATCACTTTTTCCACTCGCTAGAAACTTCTGCGCTCATGGCAAAAGTGACGCTTTGCTCAGTAGTTGTACAAACTACTATTTCAAATAGAATGAAGCAGTAAAACTGTTCTATGTAGATTTTGGGATAATTTTAGAGACACAAATTATCATGTTCCTAGACTCTTTGTGCTCCTCCTATATACTATTTTGCTGCAAAGCTTTGATATACTTACACTTTATCATACAAATTCAATAAATGAAATTATTCTACATGGAGTGCAGCTACCGAAAATGGACTTACTTTTATATTTTTGAAATTGAGTTAAATTGTAGGATAGTGAAAAAGAATGAAAATTCTTGCAAAATAGCTGGGGCAATGACAATAACAATAACATAAATAGATAAGTATTGCTCTTTAGATATGAAGAAGATCGTCTTGACTATAATAATAATGGCAAAAGTTCAATTTATTTCTACTTATCGTTCGTAGAGGTATAATAAAAGTGTATAATTTGTTTGAAACTGCTTCTATTCCGAAATTTTTGTATGATATTGGCAGCTTTCGATTAAAGTTGTTGGTAACTTCCTAAATTCTATACTTGCAATATACGTACTTACGACTCAGTATTGAAACATTCTTAGCTACTATATAGGAGCAAACAAAATATTAAAATCGATGTATTTTATCATGCAACATACTTTCCTCTCAATTGGATACATTTATAACAACGAACCAGCAATGCACACACAAATATTCACTACAGAACGACGAAAGATACAACTAGAGAGTTGAATCAGATGCAAACGTAGAATTAACTGAAATTTTTTTGAGAAAGAAAAGAAATTTGATTATATGGAAGAACAAAAAAGAGAATATTTGCTGGGCATTCAATGAAATTTGGACAAAAAGAGGATGAATAATTGAAACTCTTCAAAGAACTAGTAGGTGATCACAGATTTTTTCAAATACTTTAGAATCAGCCAATATAATTCTCTAATTATTTCAAAAATAAACACAAACACACATCAGAGTAAATGCCACTGCTAAAGGCACTATATTATGGGAACGCTCTATTTTCTTTATCGATGAATTTGGTCTATTCCTACTATTTTTAAAAGCTGCCAGATAATATTTGCAGAAAAAATACTACTAATTAGCTGATACAATTCGTGACAACAATCAGCTCTATGCATTTTCCAATAATATCACAAAAACTTCTTTCTAGGACCTAAGAAAGATGTTTTATAATGTTTATCAGTAATAATAATAATAATAATAATAATAATAATAATCTTTATTCATAACACTATTTTAGAAAAAACAAACAAACATTTGTCGTACATGCTCGCTAAAACCAGATGTGGTCGTGCACGAGCTTATGACTAAATATTAATTTTATATCTTTCAACAAATATAATACATATTAAAAGGAAAAATATCAAAAGACAATAGAACCTCTTAAATATCATATGACATATAACATATTTCAATAATAGTGAATTTAACCAGTAAGACCATTTAATAATAAAAAGAAAAAAAGAAAATAATGTGAACACATGAAATATCGATCTAATTTAAATAATGGTAGAAATGGTAGATTACGTTTAACTTGAAATTGTTTTATTTTCAATTAGTTCATGTATATCTCCCCTATCACAATTCAATAGAGAATATTTAAGAATATTTTTTATCAGCGCAGTTGAATTTATGGTTGTTAAATAAACCTTATACATATTTGGTAAAGAGTTATATATTCTTCCACACAGATATGTAACATATCTTTGGCCCACAGATTTTTTACTAGTCTCTGTAGTTACATGATTATTTGTTTTATATCGGGTAGAATAGTTGTGTTCAATGCTTTTTAGGATATTGCGGTTTTTTTAGATAAATATTAAGACAGAGTATGTATATAACTGTCTAATATCCATAATTTTACTTTCGTTAAATAGGGAATCTGAAGGGTAAGTCCATTTTTTATTTAAAATAATTTTTAAGATGTGTATATTATAATGTAATGTGAGCTTTATACCGATAGTTTTCCAACCAAACATAGTAGTTTTATGGTCGCTTCACTTGAAACTACAAACGCGGGTGTTCTTTGCGAACTAATTTATCAAAATTCAACGGTTTCGATGCAGTTAAATAAATCGAGCAGTTCCGGGACTGTATTTTGACCCCTTCAGGGAAAACTCGCGGACTTACTTCTTTAACTTTCTGCCTTAGATACCCTCGGCTCAAAGGAACAGCTTAAACTTTCTTATACAATTAGATTTAGGTCGGAGAAATTTTCTACGGTTTGTTCAAAGAATAGCAAAAAGAGAAACCAGACTGTTTTAAATAAATAATGTAAAACCAACACAAAGCAATTTTGTTTATTCTTTGTCGCTGGGAATAGTCTTTATATTACATCTACTACTTAACCGATTTTGATCTTTTATAGATGACACAATACATTGTTTGGTAAAAAACTACAAAACATTATATGTATAATAATAATTCAAATAGCTACAATTATATTTCCACTACATAGAGCAATAAGTCATGAGCAAAATCTGTCTTGGTCCTGAAGGCTTGGTCTTGTGTGCCAGTCACTTTCTTGTGTTTAATGTCAATTTTGCGCTCAGGAGCTCCAGTCTAGCGCTTTTGTTGTTAATATAACACTCATGTCCTGAAATCCCGAGTACAATGATCTTAAAACGATCTACTAATGCGTTCCCATGCGCAATCCCATACTAGTTTATAATTAATCTCTATATGGAATCGAATGAGCTTAGTGCAGATTGACTGTCCTTGAAAATGGTTGACCGGTGGTGAAGCTTCTGGAATATTAAGCTAATTAACAACGGAAAAAGAAAAGAAGCGCCTGCGTTTAAACTATTATTATTTCTGAGCAAAATTATTATTATTTATCCTCTGCCAAAGTTTACAGCGGTATTTTGAGCTCCCACATGCCATGTTTACTACACTACTGATATGTAGGCTATCGTTGGTCTAACCCTTGTTGTCTTTGTTTTGAATCATTGAGAGATATTCTTCTGCAACTGACGAGGTAATGGTAGCTTTCTTTGTGGTCATCTGAAGGAGTTCCATGAAAGCTCAATATGTTCTAGGTAATTGCTAGGTAATTTGTTTTTTTGCTAAATGGAATCATCATTGGTATTGACTGTCAATTTATCTTGTTCACATCAATTATCAACCACATTTGAGGTTATTTGTATTCCTTCTAATATCCATCCCTGTCTACAATAGATCCCGTCTGAGTATCAAAAGTTTGTTGTGAACAGTTCCGCCAGGAGGTGGTCTACTAAGAGTGCAGGTCATAGTAATAGTGTAATAGTTTTCAAAGAAATTAGTTACGGAAATGAGCAACAAGAAGGAATGTGATCCAAATACCATTACCAGACTTGGAAAGAATGCCATTCAATGGTACACAGACGGCTCAAAAGCAATAGAAGGAATTGGGATAGGAGTGTTTGGGCCAGGGACCAAACACTATAAAAGCTCGGAAAAAACACCAAGTATCTTTCAAGCGGAAATCCACGCCATAAGAAAGTGCGCCCAGAGGATACAGAAGACAAAGGATTATCATAATGCGGATAGTCAAGCAGCCATTAGGGCACTGAGCTCTTGTGTAATCAGTTCCAAAATGGTGTGGGAATGCCTAGACAAACTCAATGAACTAGGCGAGAACAGCATAGTCACCTTACTATGGATTCTAGGACACACTGGAATAAAAGGAAATGAAATAGCAGATGAACTAGCAAAGAGGGGGACTGAAATACCTTTCTGGGGGCCTGAACCCTTTTGCGGAATCAGCCCCAATGTAATATTGGAAGAAATAAGTAAAGCCGAGAAAAAGAGAAGATCTGACCATTGGAAAGATCTAGTAGGGCTTATACAATCAAAGATTCTTCTGGGTGACTACAACCTGTTGAGATCAAAAGAATGCATAAGTTAAAGTAAAACTGCGCTAAGAGTTTTAACAGGGATCCTAACGGGACATTGTCGCCTAAATGGGCACCCTGAAAAAGCTCAAAATAGTGGAGGAAGAAGAATGCAGATTTTGTGGAATGAAAGAAGAAACCTCCATCCACATACTTTCCAACTGCACAGCACTTCAGAATTCTAGAGCACAGCACCTGGGAGATTACTGGAGAGAAGAGGAACATTTGCCTAAGTTGAAGCCTGCAGACATCCTAAAATTCCTCCGGGAAATAGGACTAAAGGAACTACTAGTTTCTGAGACTCTCCTCAGAAACTGAGTGGAAGTAAGGGGGCACAATAGATCTTTTAGGTCTCAGTGAATGTCACCCCAAAAAACACACATACACAAACAATAGTGTAGGCATCCTACACCTGTCCTTGCCTCGATGGTGGCTTGCCCCAATGTGGATAGCTTCCTATCCTCTAGAATTGTCTTCATCCATCAGCTTATTGTTGCAGGGGGCACACCTCTATTTATTGCACTAGGGAATACATTGACAGTAGCATTATTGACTGCTCCATGCTTCCTTGATGTCTCAGGAACTGGCCATTGTTATCTCTTTAACTACTATTAATATTGAGATGAGCCGGCTTAGATCATCCAGAGCTAGGTCCATAGATTTGCCTGGTTGATATGCATATTGAAGATTGTTTAGGAGTTCATTTCTATTACCAGTGAAATTTACAACCAATAATAACATTGACGTAATTAAAACAACAGATTTTCAATATCAAATGGAATACATAGTTTTTATTTTAAACATTTAAACGTTCCTCAAAATCGTATAAAACTTTTGGACAAAAAATGTCTGTCATTCGAATTCAAAGCATAATTCTGTAGTTTTATCATCTATGACTACTAATTTCGAGGACGGAAAGCGGAATGTTGCGTACTGTAAGTTCAACTATAAACTGAAAGTTGGAATAAATTGTCACTCACTGTATGTGTCGTACAAACATCAGCTAGAAATTCACAGAGTAACTTGTAAGTTGCTTTTTGCATGCCAAGAAGTTCAGTTAAATATTCCGACATTCACATGTTTTCTCTTTTGTTTGACTGTCGACAGTTGTTTGTTTGGTTTGGACTGGTATCTGACAATGCGTCGTTTCAGCTGCTTCAGTCTCTTTCACTTTGAAAATCAACTGAATGGATGGGTGCATACAACTCTGATAAAGTTTGTTCATCACTCTTATCGTGAATATTGTTCAGAAGTAGTGAATATGAATATATGAAACATTTCTTAAATATAAAACGGGTTCAACATCGACAATTCCTTTGACTCACTTATTCATGAAGCTTGTGAATAACTAGCATTTTTCCGACTCACTTTTTAAATTTGGCGTAACATTTTTCATATGAAACTCTAACGTCAATACCTATAGTTATTTTCCTGACAAGTGCGGAGTGATACTTTCCTGCACGCGACTGCAGTTGACCCGAACGACGCGGAGCGTAGTTTGGGCAAGCGGTCAAGGGTGGGAAAGACACTTTACGCATGAGTTGGGAACATTATTTTTCCTACGACCGTATACTTAACTATGCAAAAAATATATCAACCCAATTTTCAAAAATTATTTCATTTCAACATACATAATATACAAAGCTTAAACTAAAAACTACTAATTATTATAAATAAACACGATGTGTTGCATTCTGTAAATTACTTGAAATTGCCAGTCCAGTGGAGTTGTTTGGTGTTAACTGGTGAGTAAATGACGTCAATGAGGATGGCATCGGTTACATGTTGCATAAAGATGACTATGACGGTGACGGCAACGCTTTTAAGCCATTTGTAGATGAAAGAATTTTATTTGATATATTTCGTGAATATTTATTCATCTAATAAGGTCAAAATTTGCATAATTTTACTTTCCCGCACTAGTGCGGGAAAGTGACACTTTCAAAACTGAGATGCGTGCGGGAAAATGGGTTAAAACGCATGGTCGTAGAAAATTGTATATTGTGCAACTTTCCCCACTTGTTGCACAATATACTATTTTCTATGACCCTGCGTTTTAACCCTTAGTTGACAGTTGCCAGTCAGAAATCCTACTGTTAAACGTAGGTTCTTCCTGGTCATCGTCAAATATCTCTTCGGCGCCAGCTCCCCAGGGTCGCCCAAGGTGATCCTGGCAAGACTGCATCCTTTGATTCCATCCCATCTCTTAGGGGATTGAGCATGGGTGTATCAAAACGATAGTCAAACACTATGACGCCTAATCGCTGCCACGCTATAATTAGTTCTGTTTCGCACGCTGGAATAATTGCCCCTTTTGGACGCGCCTGCAGATTGTATTCGATAACCTAAGTAGGTTAGTTACGAACTAATATAAACTCGATTTTCGTAGGATGTTTTTTATGGTTTTTACTGTGTAGATGAAACATTTTAACTTATTAGTCTTTTGAAATAGGCGTCGTTTCTATTATATAAAAAAAAGTTAAGCAATGTAAACATTTCAGACAATACTCAAACCTTTTGTATTATATTTTGGGTCACCTTCTTTGAACAATTAGAATCAAGAATAAACGATTTTCTTCAGGGTTTAACAAGCTGGACCTTGGCTGAGTTCTGATTTCCAGTTCTTTAAAAAAATGAATAATGATAATTTGGCAATTTTTCTTTGTATTCGTCACTTCACACACTATATACCGGACGTGTTACGGCTTTTGAACCTGTTTCCTGTAGTGGTTGGTGTGTTTTTTGACAACATATTCCATACATTGACGTACCTAAATAATTTTTTTTAAATATAGTCATTACATCTTTAACCTAATGATTAATTGATTGAAAAACTTAGTCTTCCTTTGTCTGTTCAAAATATTGATAAAATTATATCTCCGACATTAATGTTATAGATTACATAATCACTGGAAGATCGAGGCATTGATGGATGATGATAAAATATTAAAAGCTAGTAGATTGACGTTACTTCATTGCGGTTATCATGTTACGAAAAATAATTTTAGGAAAATGTATAATGTTAAAAGTTATTTATTTTGATTAACTTTTCTTAAACAACGGAGAAAAATTAAATAGTAACTTTATAATTAGTAATAAGGAAACAATGGAATTTTATAGGACTCATTCAAGATTAATTACTGCACTAAATTTTTGAGTGTTTATCGTTAAATGTTTATGTTTAATTTGCAGGACTTTATAAAGGCCGGTTTCACACCAGAATAAACCAAGGACTCGTTTCGCTGGTGCGTCCACTGCTTCTATACTTTCGAGCAGAAATGAGGTGTAGAGTTAACGCAAATACCTAGAAAACAGAGCAACACTGAAAACCTCCGGTTGATTGGCAACTGATCACATGTTTTTAAATATCAGTTGCAACCAGTAAACACCGTTTCTAGATTTATAGTCTTAAGCTTTAGGTGGATTCAAGAATTCAAATAGTAGGTAGTAGGTATTTTGAAAAGTTTAAATGGGTTCGACACTTGTTTATCCTTATGGCGACTGTCATTAGTGTCAACTTGTCAGTTTGTAGACATACCCTATTAGCGTAGTCGACATCTCCGACAAGAAAGAAAGAAAAAGATGTAAGAAAAAGATGGTACTGCATATGCGCTGTGATTTAAATTGAGGTTGTAATATTGTGGAGTGTTTTTTGCAAAGAATTTCTCATCTACGTCTATGTTCGGAAAATTTATCAACCATGACCTCTGTTTCAACATCTTCTAATTGAATGTTTTACATATACTGGAGTTTAAAAAAACTGGATTGTGCAATAACTTATGTAAACGAAATTACATGGGGATACAACTTAATTGTTCATATTTTTCTTTTTTTTAATGCATCTAAACTGTTTCTAATCAATTCTCTCATTCATTCACCAAATATTATTGATGATTATTTAGATATAGCCAAATCATCGTTAGAATGACAGAAGTAACATTTTATGTGATGCTTATGCGAGCTATTTCGTGATTGATCTAATGTATGTACATCTGTGTTAGGTGTTAAAGAATGCTTGGTGATAACAAACAAGAACTATTCCTTGAAGAATTAGAAATTAGATCAAGTATGCATAACATAAAATGCAATTTATGTCATTCTGACGATGATATCATTGATATTTTAGAATGTTCATTAAGTGAGTTTTCCATTGAACAGTGGAATTAAATAATAAGAGTTTAATTTAAAAAAGTAGTGAGTAGATTCCCGAAAGTGAGGGTTCAAACAGTAAATTCAATTCATATTTATTTTCCAAAAAATTATTTACTTATTGGTTTTTAGAATAGAGAAATGCAATAACAATAAATGTTTTAATTGAATTCCACATAATATTTATTCTGATCTTGAAAATTGATAAATTCTGAATAAATAAAATAAATAAACATAGCAATTCTCTCTATTCATATATTCATTTTTTTACTGTTCAGTTTTAACAGAATACATCATTGTCCACCTATTGTTTTTAGGAGAACTAATAAAAGATAACTGTAATTTTGAAGGGAAACTGTAACTTAGAGCTTGGACTGGAGTACCTAAGATTACGGAAACAGTATATTTCTTCTCTTTTTTGGGGACACATGAAGCTCTAAGTTACAATTTAATTTTTTAAAGTTACATTCCGCTTCTATTAGCTGCTTTATTATGTCTTCCGTTGAAACGATCTATTGTTTTAGACAAAACATCACATAAGCTCATGTATTTTGGTTCATCCCATTCTTCGAACAAGATGTTGATAATCCAGTCGTCACGACGGTCCTCAAGTTTTTTTGCAAAACTTTTAATATCCTGAACAGCTGGCCTTCTAAGATTTCTGTAAATAATTATAAACAATAATAATATACATATAAGGCGCATCTTCTCCTCTACACAAGAGTGAAAAATAAGCAGCTTTCCAAATGTAAAGAGACCATTTCCAAACGTGTAACAATTTCTTCATTATTGAAATAAATATTATACGTTTTAAAAAAAAAAAAAACTGCGATGGCCGGGAATCGAACCCGGATCAACTGCTTGGAAGGCAACTATGCTGACCATTACACCACCATCGCACTTGTATAATGGAATCTTTTACAGTATTTCCATGTGTTACTGTTACTGCTGTTTATCGTCCAACAATAAAAAACACATCTACAGATTCTTCTCTAACTTTCAACTAAATATCTCAAAGATTAATATAGTTACAGAAATTTTTAAATTTATGTTGATTTATAAAAAACTCACATTTTCGAAATATTTACTATATCCTATTCTTTTTATGAATCATAGAGCTGGAAATGTGATTTTAAATATTTCTGAACATCCTATAATCATCAATATTTTGGATAAAAAAACAGTCAATAACTGATGAGTTATGGGCAAAGATTGACAGTCTCATAAGCTAGTTATGGGATTGAAATGTGTCCATGGACAGAAGATATTATATAGATCCGAAATTCAGAAAAATTAATAGGCAGTGGCACAGATCCCGCAGCTTTCATACTTATCAACGATCAATTAAGAGTAGCAATGAAGTTTGTACATTTTTTGTAATTCTAGAAAGTATTCTTACAGGGTGTCCCACGACGAGTTAAAATATCTGTATATGGCAAAATACTTATAGTAGGTACCTAGTAAAATCATGAAAGTTTCTACGTTTGGGTATTCGGTTACGATCTTTTCAACTAAAATATTTTCAAAGATGACAGACTTCTGGTTCTACCGGAAGTCGACTGCAACTTTGTTATTTTTAATAGAACACCCTGTATATTAGTATAGTATAGTTTTGCCTGAAATTTTTTTTCGAAAAATACATACTTTTTGAGTTATTAATTTTTTTGTAAAAAATTTGACGGTTGCAGACCCCTACAAATTATTTTTTTACGAAGATACCCTTAAATATATGAAAATGGTTTCTGTTCGGTTGCTTTGAGCAAGGTCAGACGTATCTAATAAAGAAATTTGATATTTATGAAGTTAAGCTTTGAACACTTTCTATACACATCCTGTATAAAATGAAAAAATTTTCAACATAGATTCAAATAGGTCTGACCTTGCTTAAAGCAACCGAACAGAAACCCTGTATATTTTTTAACTTGGTGGGGTTATCCGCTACTGTCTATAAGTAAGAGAAGCCCTTTCTTCATTTTGATGTATTTCATTATTGAGTTATTAAAATACCCTGTACACAAGCAGCTTCATCAGAATCCCTAGAATATATTTTCACCCTCAGTTATAACTACGACGTAACAACGCTTTTTTAAAATTCCTGACACCATTACACCATCTCCTTCGCCTGTTTCAACATAATAAACCAACTCCCATTTCCGTTAATCAATGCCAAGATTAACTATATCCTTATAAATATAAATTTTCCGTGTCTCTGCTCAAATATTCCGTTTTACCCTTGTATGTAACCTTTCGTTCTGTTCCAATTCGACACTCTAATTCAACAGTGAAAAGCTTGGAAGGTGAAAATGTCAAGTAAATATAGAAGCTCTAAATGAAACTGCGACACTTCCAGACTATTTTATTGAGGTCCTGGAAAGAAGTATTTCCCTCTGCGATTTTTTACTTTCAGATCCAGAGTTTCAGGATTTCTATTGATGTAGGGTTAAGACGAGTAATAAGGACATGTCTTAAATCAATGACCCTCCTAGAGTATGTGATTTAATGGACCGTTAATCCAGGTCATTTATATTCGAGGGTTTTTTCTTTATTTCCGTCTTATATGGTCAATTTTTCTTGTGAATCCTATAATGGAGCATGTCTTTGTTAAATTTGAGTAACTTTATTTTTTTTGTTCAACTTTGTGCCTTACAATAAATATTTCATATCTTAGTTTATTATAGAAATGTCCTATTTGGTGGCAGTGCAAGTCATCACCAGTTAGATGCTTCAAGCCATTTTTGCACATCGACAAAATTGGATAGGATATACCTTATTCGGCGTAACATCAGGAACCAAATGAAGTGTAAAAACATTAGAATTTTATGAGAAGGATCAAAAGTTAAAAAAGTTTCTATAAAAGATTTATACAGCGAGGAAAGCGCTCAACTTTCCAATTGGGAATTATCAAAGTAAGTGGAAGTGGAGTTTCTCGATTCCACAGGAGCTTCTTAGGTAGTTCTACGCTTCAGTTCCTTACGAAGTTGGGAAAATACAGGAAATATAAGAATAATCACTTTTTCATGAAATTATTTTAGTTGAGATCCCTCAAGGAAAATAACCGCTTAGAACTCGTTGAATGTTCGAAATAACTTATAAGTGATATCAAGAATTGAGAGCACTCAAATATTCAAGTAGATTTTCATCAAATTGTTTCTAAATTTATAACATCCGAGTTTTTAGTAGTAGATACTCATATTTTCTTTGTATTTCAAAACCAGCTCAGGTAGCAGCTTGGGAGTTTTCCCCTTTAAACTCATTGTTATCTTAATGTCTTAGACAACATTTTCGTATCTTTAGCGTCTCAAGTCCACATTATACGAGGATGTATTGTTACCATAGCAACAAACTATAACTCATTAGAAGGGTCAGTGTGATGTTGGAAGTCAAAAAAGTGAACCAGAGTTACGCAATAAATTAAAAGAAAAAAGATGTCCACAGAAATAGTGAAAATCGAAAAATTGGAGTATCGAGCCATCATCAAGTACCTGTATTTAAAAGGGTTAAGAGGTAAGCAGATTTACGGAGATATGCTTAATACCCTTGGTGACCAATGTCTTTCGTCCTCCCCAAGACCTAAGAAGTTTCGTGTTTTTTGGGATTGTCATGGAGTAATCATGATTGCTTTTTTGGATAAGGGTAGAACAATAACCGGAGATTACTATTCGACATTACTGACCACTCTAGGGGAAAAAATTGAAGAGAAAAGACGCGGAAAGCTACCCAAAGGTGTTTTGTTTTTGCAGGGTTTGAATTACTAGAACACCCCCCTTATTCACCAGATTTGGCTCCGCCCGACTATCATCTCTTTCCTCAACTGAAAAAAGTTTAAGAGGTCGTAATAAAAGCTGTGGAGGTCTGGTTTGCAGAGCAAGAAGAAACATTTTTTTAGAAAGGTCTAGAGACGTTGCAGGTTCGCTGTAATAAATGTAGTAAATAAATGTATATTGAGTAATAAAATATTTTGACATTGAAATTTTATTTGGTTCTATAGTAGGCTAAGAGCTTTTCAATAGAAATATGTATACTCAACATCTTCTGCATTTGACTCAATCCTTTTTCAATCCCACTATACTCTGTTCTCTTTGTCCAAAACGATCCGATGATCTCATAGAAGCCCTCAAATATGTTTGTAAGTATATTGGTGGATATCTTTATAGCTGAGTACACATGACTAGAAAGTCAAGAGAACATATTTGTATTCTGTGTAAATTTTAATTTTTAAAAATCGCAGAGCGCTTTCGGCTGTTAAGCCATCTTCAGTGCTTACCTGCAAGTAAGTAATAAAAGTTGGAAGATGTAAAATAAGAAGTAGGTAAAGAATTACTTACTGGTCAGATATTTGTTACAAGAAACTTTTCGACAACACATTGACGTCACAAAGTAAAATATCTTAAGATAACATTAATAAAATTAAAAAATGATCCCCTGATTAGGGTGTATTATATCTAGATTTTGAACATTTTTAAATTTAATTTAATTTATTTAATTTTAAGACAATTTTAACAAATTTAAAAATGTTCAAAATCTAGATATAATACACCCTAATCAGGGGATCATTTTTAATTTTAATGTGATATTTTACTTTGTGACGTCAATGTGTTGTCGAAAAGTTTCTTGTAACAAATACCTGACGAGTAAGTAATTCTTTACCTACTTCTTATTTTCGATTTTCCAACTTTTATTACTTACTTGCAGGTAAGCACTGAAGATGGCTGAACAGCCGAAAGCGCTCTGCGATTTTTAAAAAAATTTACACAGAATACAAATATGTTTTCTTGACCTTGTAAGTATATTGACTGGAACCTGCTAAAAATATTACATTATACTTATAGGATTTTTTGAAAGTGCGTTCAACCTTTCACGTGATTATTTGAATAATCGTCAATGCCCGCGAAAATATTATACTATCTCTTTCTGTATTAAATACTGAGCTATGTAATAATATTACTTTCAAAGCCACGCTTTTTTATTGACAGATTTCCCTTGGAGTATCTTCCTGTAATTAAAGTTAGTCTTAGAAGACTAATAATTAATTTTGCATCTAACTATTCTTAGAACAACCCAAGTTTAAAAATATATTACTTCAGAGACAATCGTAATTTATTGTTTTCGGCCTTTCACTTCTTACACTATACTTATACAGGGTGTCCACGGATGGAGTAACCTATAGGTGAAAATTTTTTAAATATTAATTTAGTGAAAAATGTTATCCTTGATAAAAAGTTTTGCTTGTTCTGAAACCCAAAAAAATTAAATAGAATTCAAGTTTTTCGAAACTTGTCTCATTTTATGGCCAGTTAGTTTTATGAAAACTTGGAGTCTGACTTTTTGACATTTCTTCACATATTGGCTAATATCTCGGGAACCTTAAGGTTTGCAAGGTTCTAGTCTACTCCATTCGAATTAGAATTGAATTTTCTATAAAAAGAGGAATTTTCCACCTCGAAAACCGTTAGATATGGATTTTAGAATTTTCAGGTTTTGAAAATTTTATTTTCAAGTCCACACCGAAACTTATACTAATTCGCGGAGACTCATAATTTTCAAAATTCCTCTTTTTATAGAAAATTCAATTCTCAATCGAATGGCGTAGACCAAAACCTTGCAAACCTTAAGGTTCCCGAGATATTAGCCAATATGTGAATAAATGTCAAAAAGTCAGACTCCAGGTTTTCATAAAACTGGCCATAAAATGAGACAGGTTTCGAAAAACTTGAATTTTATTTCATTTTATGGGGTTTCAGAACGAGCAAGAATTTTTATCAGAAATAACATTTTTCACTAAATTAATGTTTAAAAATTTTTCACCTATAGGATACTCCAACCTTGGGCACGCTGTATTCCATATATTTATATTTATATTTATTCTTTTTTTCTATTTTTTCAATTATTCTTATCGATAGTACTATTTTCGGTAACTATATGCTAATAAAACTGAATAGATGAGGCTTTTACTTAAAGTAGATCCATACTAAATGATGAAATGAAACAATTTAATGTGTTAAAATCTACATTATATTATAATGAAAGTTGTGACGCATTTCGCTAACACAGTAGCTTTCTCAAACAGTAGTGAATCTTTTAGAAGCTCTTGAGATAAATAAAAAACAAATACTCAGAAAATCTTCTTAACAACCCAATACTTATCAACAATTCTCCTATATTAAACCTTTTTACCTAGAAAGGTTCCGGTGAGATTGTTGTGAATGAATTTACAGGTACACTTAGTTAATCCCATATTTAGACACTTTTTGCTTTTTATTTCCATGTAAATAGATTATAATATTATTGTCAATATCCGTAAAATTCAGTATTAAGGTACTGTATAATTTTTTTTTTATTTCAAGCTAGTCGCATCAACCATGTGAGTTATTAGCGACTTGGTACGCTTACAATTTGTGGATTAATTCTATTTCGTTTAGATACTTAACTAGAGAGTTTACTTTACAGTCATTTCCTAATAAAATTTTAAGGTTCTGAGGTAGATTATTGTTTTGTCTCTGTAGTTTGTACTTAGGGCAATCGATTAGAAAATGTTTCACTGTTATGTCACATCTGCACAGGTCACATTTGGGTGATTCCGTTTTTTCGAACAGGTGTTGATGGGTTAATCTGGTGTGACCTATTCTTAGTCTTGTTAGTAAAACTTGGCGAGGGCGTCTTGTAGGTATGTTATTCCACGGTTTCACGTCGGTTTTTATTTCGCGTAACTTCGTTTTGGATTCTCGCCACTGACTCTGCCACGCACTAAGCACTTTTTCCTTGACGTGGATTTTTAGGTCATTAACCGTTATTTCTTGCACTGTTATTGCGATTTCACTTTCGGTGGCCTCTTTTGCTTGCTGGTCTGCCTCTTCGTTTCCCAGGATTCCGATGTGGGATTGGATCCACATAAATTGTACCTCTTTGTCGGTTGTGTTGAGCTCATCTAGTATTGATTTAATGGACAGAGAAATAGGATGATATATTTTTTTGATGGATTCAAGTGAACTGAGAGGGAATCTGTGATTATTAGGAATTTGGAGTAGTTTAAACTTTTGGCATGTGTTACAGCTTGAAGTAGTGCGTACATTTCTCCTGTGTATACAGTGCTGAGGGGTGAAAGTTTAAAAGTTAATTTTGTTTCAGGGGTAATAACTGCAGCTCCGACGCCATTTGGAGTTTTCGAGGCATCAGTATACATTTGGTAGTATTCTTGATACTGATTCAGTTGGGTGTGGAAAGTTTGTTTTATGATGCAAGCGGGAGTTTCATTTTTTTTGTGAATTATCAGGGATTTATCTATGCAAGGATGATTGAGTAGCCATGGTGGTGATATGGCACTATTTCTGAATGTGGAATGTGGAAGTCTGAGGAGTATTTCCGTACCCTCTCATGAAAAGGAGGGTCTGATCTTTTTTGTTTCTGAAATAGGTTGGGATATTTACTAGTATGTACATTTTCGTAGGTTGGATGTTCGACTTTTCCTAGGATAGAAGTAGAATATGTTAAAGTTTGCATCTGTCTTCTAAGTGATAGTGGCGGCTCTCCTAATTCAGCATGCAAGCTTTCAATTGGCGTGGTTCGGAACGCACCTGATATAATTCTTAGAGCATGATTGTGAATGGTGTCCAGGTTCTTGAATATGTAATTTTTGGTAGAGGCATACACAATAGACCCATAATCTATTTTCGTTCTTATAAGGTTTTTGTACGAAAGATGTAATGTCTTCTGGTCTGAGCCCCAACCATGTATTGTATAAATTGAAAATTTTCCATTCACTCGTTTGAGAAAGCTACTGTGTTAGCGAAGCGCGTCACAACTTTAATTTTAATATAATGTTGATTTTAACAAATTAAATTGTTTCATTTCATAATTTTATATGCTAATAACAATACCAATGATATTGTTCCCCAACTCTAAAGAATTTTATCGCTCCAACAATGCTGATGAAATGATTAAATTCAACCATTTAATCCTTTTGCATACAATTGTCACGCTCATGAAATAGTAGCGAGTTACAAAAAGACTGTCCACACGTAGTGCTGGTCGCATTCAGAATCTGGAAATTCTGTGAATTCTGGAGCAGTTGGAGAATCTTAGTATTCATTGAGGAAGGCGGATAGCGTGGAGGAGGGTATGAATTGGGGTAATCACCCATTCAAGAAATAGTGCTGCGAGGATAAGGGTACAATGATTACGACTATTCTAAGATTCAAGTGACGCACATAAATTCTAATTGAAATGGGACAATAATAACATCGGATCGAGTGAATAATATGGAAAATAAGGATCAAATTATAAATGATTCCTTAGGTTTCAACGGGATTTATTGAATTTTGGGAAAAGAAACTGCAATTGAAACATCTAGGACTAGAAGTAAAATAGTGCTTCATTGTCTGATGAACATTTCAAGAACGTCATGGAAAAATTGCAGACAAAGGCAGCCTGTGACCGAGATTATAGATATACGTAGAGTAGGATGAACTATTGAAATATAAAACCTTTTGAATTTGAAATTTGGGATGAAAGAGCGAAGCCGATCCGCCATATACGGACGAACGAATTTTCGAATGGATGACACCACATCATGCTCTATAATGAATGAGGCCACGGCAACACTTTATAGTTACCATTCCTTTCCTTTCCTTCCAGTCTTAATCAATCATTACGAAAGTAAACTAATTTAGCAATAGTCTATATGACGATATCTTTTTCGCATTCCGAGATATCTTTCTCCAATTCGGATATATTTTGAGACACGTTTTTGTTCCAATCGTACTCCTCAGTTAGTAAATAATTTCCAGAATTTTATTTAATGATTAGATTTTTTATCGCGAAACTGTATTATGAACAGTTCCTGAAATATGGCCAAGAATAATTTCTATTGGGACATCCGGTTCATACCATTAAAGGACAATTCAATGCTACCATTTGAAAACTAATACAATACTTTGTCCACGACCACCTAATAATAAGTCAATATTTTACCTCCTAACTAAAGGTATATGGTACCCATATATCAACTGTCGTGTATTATGGTTCATAATTCCCGACTAGAGATGGGGGTACAATATGAAATAAACTATTAAATCTGTGTATTTTGTTCAGGAAATTTGTTTCTGACATATATCGTATCTATAAAATATTGTAATTTTTAGTATTGATACTTTTCATAACGATATTTTCTAATATTAAGTATTTCAAAACAATATATTTATAACGGTACGTTGTAGTGATACTTTCTACAGTATCGCCCATCTCTATATATGTCAAATTATTTGAAGTAGCTGCCACAACATTTTGAGGTTAGTAATATATGCTAAATCGCTACTGACTTTTATTTATTAATACATAAATTAAGTGTCGTGGACAAAGTATAGTATTCTACTCGCAATTTATGGTCATAATTCACTTGGGTGACTTGCGCCCCTCGCCTGCGGCTCGTGACGCAAACGTCACCCATCGTGAATTATGGCTATCATAAATTGCTCGTTTAATAATAATATACTATTAATTGACCATAAAACTGATGCTTGTGGTACACCACTATTTAATGGTATTATAGCAGAATCTTCTTGGTCTGCTTTCTGCTACCTTTCCAATACTGACTGGGACCCAATTCTTAAAAACCGGGCATTAGAACCGAGAGAAAGAAGGCGTGGTTCTATCGAGAATGCTATGTTTGAACGAACGTCATTTTATCGAACGTAAATAGGGGGATAGCTTCCTTCTTGCTTCTATAAGTTAAAATAATACCCTTCTTGGTGTGCGTCATCGATTGTGACGTATATCCGGGTTTTCGGCATGTCGTTTATTTTATTTGCTATTTTGACATATAGCTAACCTTAAATTTGATAAATAAGATCATCAGGATTGTATTTAGCCAAATTCGAAAAGGCTATGCAACTAATAATTACCAGCTTCTTTTTCTAACTGAAAATACATGAGAACTTTCAAAATACTGATGATTTTCCGTGTATTCATGCATATTTTTGTATTATTCATATAAATAAAACAATAAGATTAATATTCACTTTTCATAAATAATAATTGACCGTAAACAACAAAGTACAGACCTGTCAAGAACTGTCAGTGTGACAGTAGAAAAAGACGTAGGACTTATTGCCGCTACGAAAGTAACGTCTTTATAGTATTTTAAACTCTCGATTGATAGGTTGAGCTTGAGCGTAATCTAAACATCAACCAATCACATTTTTTATGTCAAAAATTAGAGTTAAAGTTTGTAATACATTTAAACGGTTCATTATTGTGATATTTTGATTAGGATTAATCACAGACCTGCCTTTTTTTCCATTTCTTCTTACGTAATGTGTTAGAAAGACATTAACAATCGATGACGCACACCAAGAAGGGTATTATTTTAACTATACTTCGTAAACTGAATGGATCAGCCATCAGGGAACACTGAATAATATGACATTTCCATGGGATTATTTGATGTTGAGCTCATAAACTTTATTTTTTGTTGTGGTATAGTGCTCAATTCATATATCACAATATACAGGGTGATTCATTAGTGCGATAAAGTCCAATATCTTGTAAATAGTTGAAGATATTTGAATGAAATTTTGACTGATTGTTGCCAGCCTAGAAGCTCATATTTTAAAATTAGTCGCAATTGTACAGCGTGTTCCATAACGCCGTGCCAGATCGAAGTTATATATTTTTTAATGGGACACCCTGTATTTTACTTCAAATTTAAATTCTGCTTGACTTCGCTATTACAATGATATAATATTGTAATGGGTTATACCGCGTATTTAAAAAGTTCTTACCACTTGTTCCTGTAAATCGTAATGACTTCAACGCCCTGTATACATTAAACTGCACAATTTAAAATTAATTCTTCATAGCCATACGTCTGTGATAGTCGTCTAGTACTACAATTCAATCGAACTGATTCGATATCTAAGAAACCGTATACAGGGCGAGCCCAAACTCGAATACATTGGTTTCACAATTTTTTTAAATAGATCACCCTGTATTTTATATCGGTGAATGAAAGTTACTTTACTATACTCCAAACTTTATTGAGTATTGTAATAAGTACCAAGGGTGGAATTATGGAAAACATCACCCTGTATAACAAATTTCAAGTATATTCAAAACAAAAGTAACTTCATAAAAATATAATTTAAAATTCAAGTAGCGTAGCAAATTTCAATCAGACTAAACAATGCTGACAATGCATAACGTCACACTTACAAAGTAAACCAAAAGGAACCTAGTTTCGAAAACACGAGTTCGCTGATGAAGCAAAAGCGATCGTGGGTTACAAAGTACACGTGTGTCCAATAAGAAAGCAAGGAATGAAAAAGTGGTGAAAAGCTGACTGGGCAAAAATTGCCCAAAGCTGGACGAGACAGAAAAAAGACAAGGGAGTTGGGTCCCGAACACGGTTGCGGGCGGTTGCCCCATAGAGTTCGCGGTTAGCGGTCATCTGGAAAAAATCCAGAGTTATATTTTGACTTGTAAGACAAGAGTAGTGCGGAGTTCAAAATAAGTTTCGTTGCGACACTTGAAGGGTTTTTTAAAGAGAGCGTCTACTGTAAGCGCTTAAAGAGTAATTCGGTAAAGAGGGTAGTGAACGGCCAAATAAGATTTGCTAGAGGCAAATAGGTTCGATAAAAAGTCTACCCCATCCGATACGTGCGTTAGTGTCAACGAATAAACCGGGTAAGAAGTCTTCAGCATCATTGAAGAGCGCCCTACCTGCACATTGGTGAGTCTGCTTGAATCTTGTACTAACTGTGAAACAAATATTTTTGTAGTTTGGTTAGCCCGTATTTTATTGCCACCTCATGCACATATTGTTTTTATATTCTATTCTGGAATTTTATATTTATTTGATATTTACTGTTATAAGGGATTCAGTCGAAATCCTCAAAACTGAGGGGTGAGGAGCATTTAGCCCACACCGAAAGGTTTGCAAATAGAAAGTTCATTTAACAATATAAGCTATTAAGTTTTCACATATAATCTATAATACGTTTCTCGCCCATCTACAATTAACTGAATTCATTATCATAATCTTATTGTTTTTTAATAATATATATTACTAGTAATTATTATCATTATTTTCATTATCCAGTGTCTATTAAGTATTTAAAATTATATTTCATCATTCATACTCTATTCTCTTGGTTTTCTTTTTTATAATAAACTCCAAATTCGATAACGTTTAGTTTGCTTTCATGCATAATTAGTAATACCTTATCCTGAACCTTATACCAGACGTAACCCTACACACAAAGACCTCTCATTATCAACAACAACTGATAGCAGCGGAGGCCGGATCTATCCTTTCGGACTTTTCTTACAGGAGTCGTTGATTCCTGTTTCCCACGTACTCGTGGGTGGTGACAGCCAGCTACGCTGCCTTTTTGTTATTTTCAGGGACCATATACATTAGTTTTACCGGTTATTACATTGGTGACGATTACCTCATTGCTTGGATATTACATTGGTGACGTTACCTAACTACAGATATTACATTGGTGACAGCGGTTTTCGGATTTTTTTTATTTTTCTTTTAGTATTGATAGATGGAAGAACAAAGGGTTACGTCATTACCACATTCCTCCGCTCCCATAGACAAATTTCAGTTTTAATTTTTGAAATCTATAAATTATTTTTTTTAATGAAATAATATTTAATAAAATTAACGTAACAATACAGTTACATATAAATAATAAAGTGCAAGAAGGAAAAAATTTTCATATACAACGTTAGTTCATAATATGAAAAATATCTAGCTTTGTTTTGTCACAGTTATTTCGCCGAGTAGGTATTCTTTACTATTTTTTGTGAAATGCTTGTGGATGCAAGGTCACAAGAAATATAAAGAGAGTGAAATCATTTGAGTAGACAGGGCCGTCTCTCAGAACTTAGTTAATTATTAAAATAATTATGTGCAATTTTTTTTTCTGTCTTAGCTATAAAAAGAAATTTTATTATATTCAAGTTATAATAATTGAGCATAAATAAACAAGTAGTCAATTACTATTTTATCAGCAAATTATTATTTTTATTTTTCAATTAGTGACCTATTGGTTTTAGACCATAATTAAAATAAATTTTATTCTATTTTTTTTTCTCACAATTGCAAAGGAATAGACTTTTACTACAGGTACATAATCTCAAACCGCAGAATCAAATAACCCAACTCGCAACCATCCCCAGCTCGCAACCAACCCAACTCAACCCCCCCCCCAAGAGTTTTTGTTTGTTTTGATTCTTTTTCAGGAGATTCTACAAAAGGTAAGCTAGTTTAGTGCTGTGTGCTTATTTAAAAGTAAATATACCAAACTACAAAAATGCCTACTAACACTAATATAGGTGCTAATCAACAAACGTCCGGAGCAGCCGTCACAATTGCAGCTGAAGCGTCAACGGCTTCTGGACCATTGGTGGTGCAATTGCCGCCACAACCACTAGGGGTAATTGCCAAATTAATGACTATCCAAATCTAACAAATAAAAATATTGTTGGTAGTCTTGATTCTAATCTAGAGAAAAGGACTGATCACCCTGGATTAATAGAATTATCAAGGCGACCAAAGTATTCTTATGTTACAAAAAGATTTTGAGTAAATAATAAAAAAATAAAAAAATGAAAAATATGATTATAAAATAGGGAAATTAATTTTAATGGAAAATTCGGGAACAATTTACATAAATCAGGTAGTACAGAAAAAGGTACAGTTGATACAACGTGTCAAAAAATTGACAATGATAGATAATAAATTGCAGGATAAGTAACTACAGAGTACAGTGTCTGCGAAGAATTTAGTTACAAGGTGATACCCATTTTGCTTCAAACCCGAGGCCAGCAAATAAGCTGAACGTGTAAATACACGTGTTACGAGGTATCAAAGAGAAAATAATAATGGCTTGTTTAATAGTGGAATAAATACCCCATAAAGGGAAGTGCTAAATGCAGGAAAAAAAAAAGAATTAAAGGAAATAGAATTGCCAAACCAGGCAAATAAAGGAATAAATACCCCATAAAGGGAAGTGCTAAATGCAGGGAAAAAAGAAGAATTGGAGGAAATAAAGTTGCCAAACTAGGCAAATGCAGGAATAATAATTCCAAAAAAAGGGAAAGTGCACAAAAAGGAAAATAAAAAGTTATGGAAAACGTACAATAAAGGCCAAGCAAGGCTAACAAAAAAATTGTACAGGAAATAGTTTAAAAGTAGGCAGGGAGAAAAAATAAAAAAAATAATAAATTTTATACATTTACGCGGCCGGTAAAGTAAAATTTTTTTTTAAGTATTTGAAGCAAAACCTACGACAACAAATGTTTATATATCGCTTGCATACCTTTACATGGTGAAGTTCAAGTTCAAGGACACAAAAGCAGCTGATATTTGAACATACAATTACTGCATCCAGTGACAAAATGCGAGATTACGATTAACGTAAGTTCGCCAGGACCGGACTGGAATGAAGGTATACTAATTAAAATGTTGCAAGCGACACAGGTGAATATTTCTATAACGAAATTTCAAAGGAAAAGAGTTTGAAAAAAAACACGGATCAGTGAATCCAAATTAAAAGGTGCACAATATGGAGAAAACTACTAGGAGAGTAGATAAAAAGGAAAATTTATAGCGGAAAGTGTCTGCTACAATAGAGAAACGCATTAACCCACCCTTACGACACAGAAATGGCAATCAAAACAAACGTATCCGTAGTAGGTCGACGCTCTACCACCAGAATTAAGGGGGTCTGTCAAAATGAAGCACGAGTGTTAGTTTAACGTACCTGCGCGATGCCCTATGGTTACTGTGGATACTAACAGGCAACATCCCTGGACCACGTTGAATTGACACTCTACTACATTAAGGCAAGCACCCAAGATAAGGTAACGCTAGTAGCAAGGACAACCGGTTCATTATCTTAATAAGATATTTTGATTATCTGTACAAAGGGGTTTCGCGAAGTGAAAAATTGGGATTTCTCGTCAGTTGTCTCTAGATAGGTTAAATGGTGCAGCAGTTCCCTCGTACATGGGAAAACCAAACAATTTCAAAGGGAAACATCAGAGCAGGAGATTTGAAAGAGTTATAGATAAAATACGTATTTAAATCCAAGGTAAAAACTAAATAACAAATAGACTATACATATATAGCAAGGTAAACAGAATACAGAGTGAAGCAGACCTGTTAGATAAATCTAGAAGGGGTTTATCGCATGTGAGACAGAAAGCAACGAACAATTTTTTATTTTTTTTAATTTTTTTTAATTTTGTAAATTGTTTACTTAGAGAAAACTAGAAGGGGTTATTCAACTTAGATAAGTAAGGTTACAGGAAACCAAGGACATTTAATTTACTCAATTATTTGTCGTTGATTCCTGTTTCCCACGTACTCGTGGGTGGTGACAGCCAGC
>CAJUYH010001754.1:35408-45828 GCA_910591685.1 Galerucella tenella
GCGAGCGGCTAAATGAAAACCGGGCACAGTTTCACTGACTTTGTGGCGCGCTAGAGTTCGTAATTTTTGTCAGAAATGAAAAATAAAAAAACGAATTTGTAGGTCCGGACACGCTTTACAAGTTTTATTTCAAACATTTTTCGATATCTTTCACCAGAAAAAAGTAAAAAGCGAAAAAAAATTCTCCCCAAATTTTTGATATTTTTGATCGATATCTCGAAAACGACGATCGATACGTGGAAAATGCATGGGACCTTAATTGTAGATCGCGTGAAGTGCAACAAAAAAGTATTCAATAAAAAATTTCGTATCTCAACGGGGAACCGAGTTATGATGAAAAAACTGAATTTAAGGGTTTTTTCAAGATGGCGGAAATTGCACAAGGTTATTTTGGTCGACAATTTGAACTTTAGCTTTTCTAGCCACCCCCCACGTGATATGCAAAATTTGGCTTTCTCGGTTCATTTTCACTTTTAAATGTATATAATGACTGGACTATTGTCTAATATCCGTAAGGATGTGAATTTTATTAGCTGTGATGTTTCTGTTGTTAATCTCTTTTGCGGTGATGTAGATGGCAGTGAGCTGTTTAAGCAGCGCTGACATTACAGCCCATCTACCATTTGAAGTTTAGATCCAGAGATCTGGAGTAAATTCCACATCCTGAGCCCATATTGGTTATAGAGTCATCCGTGAAGATACGGATTGCGCCTTCTGATGTGTCATGTGTGTTATATTTAATGATTATTTTTTTCCATGTTTGAGAGGGGCTAGTATTATTATCCAAGGATGTTACGTAGTTATGCCATGAGTTTACCTTGTAGTGCCTATGGAAGGCATATTGTGGTGAGATTAAGTCCTCATTTGCCTGCAGCAGTGGAACCTCATTGAGTGCCTCAAACCACAGGTTGCGTCTCAATCTACCAGATCCTACGTCAGGTTGTATACCGGAAGAGCGTATGCGTGTCATGGTCATCAAATGGTGAAATAATCGGTATAAGCAATTATACTTGGATCTCGTTCACTATAATATTATTCTCGTTTAAGTTTGCGTTACTTAAAATAGATTCAAGTAATAGGTTAAACAGTTTTGGAGATATTGAGTCTTCCTGTTTCACACCTTCATTCATTCTTCTGATATTTTACCTTGGAATGTTTTCTCTTTAGTGTTTTGTAGGGTCATTTCCCTCAATTCCCTAAGGGACTCCTAGTATTTTTGTTTGGTGCTCCTATAATCTTGAGTCTTATGATGCGTTCTTGCAAAGGAATCGCGTCATTACACGAAAGCAGCGTTACAATGAATAATCCAAAACTTCTTGCAGTCTAATACTCATTAATAGAATTGACAACACTGTTATTATTTTACAAAAGGCATTTTACAATCTTGGAAATTGTGCTATTAGCAGGGTGAGCGACAATGGACTGTTTTCAAGAGGATATGAAAAAGCTAAAAGGGCCGTTAACATTCCAATTCGTTTTAATTAGATTAGTCTGATATTTATTGATTGTGTCAATGAAAAATAAAAAATGTATTTCGACTGCGCCATTCATATCCTCCATTATACTTCAACCTATCTAAGTGTTATTAACCCGACCTTTCGAGATCCACTTCCGCGAATTTTCACACACATTTTCTCTGTATTCTCGCTGTGTACACAAGTGTTAAGTTATGTTTTGTATGTATGGGTTTTGGCACATTTTGCAGCGTCGCGTTACTCGCGGCGTGAAAATTTAAAAGAGAAAAGCTGCCGTAAGTCGTAACTCATTTTCAGTTCATTAGGAAAATGGTCTGGCGTTTATTTTAGAACAAAGAACATTAAGGGGCGTCGTTGTTGGGTGTTTAGTCCCATCCAACGTTACTGATTATCATAAAAGAAGAACATATATTTTGTCACTAGCGTTACTAAGGAACTGCTTTATATAAAAAAATGTTGAAGGTTAAATGAAAGTTTACAGTGTTATGACGTATGACATTTTGATGTTGACATTTATGTTTGTTTTTAGTAGTGATACACGACATTATTTTATGACAATCGAAAGCTCGTTCCTTGGCGAGGGCTGAGGGTTGTTACCAAGCAACGAGCTTGAGAAATTTGTCATAAAATTATGCACAAAACAGTCTAACTTAGGTTAGACTGTTTTGTGAAATTATGAGGCATTTGTCGATGTCCGAGGGATATTATGGATAAAAACTTTGTCCGCTTTTAAAATATTTTTGACAAGTACGAACGAGCTGCAAGTCCCATGGAATAATAGCTACGGGTCTTCTCATTGCGATGAACTTTGAATCATCGTAAATGGCAATTTTTTCCCGAGTTTTGAAACAATTCGTTCGCTCGCTTACAAGTTAATGTATAAATAGCAGCATCTCTACAGGCAGAGCAGCAGCTGAAATGAAGGGACTTTTGGATATCATTATCTCGAAAACTATCAAATTTGCGGAAAAAATGATCGGGACCATTCTTGTAGATAATAAGACGATCCTCATTTTTTGCCCCAAGAAAAATTTGCTAATTCGCATATTTAGCTAGATATTAGCGAGAAACCTGTTTTTTTAGGGTTCGAGGGGCCATTTTCTCCCCCTTTCGTAAACTCAATCACATGAAGTTTTTTCCCGTTTAAAAACATTTGTCATGACTCACAAATTGAGCCCAAAGTGAGGACTTCAGGGTCTTTTCACGAGCTTTGTCCCTTAATCTACTGGACTAGGAAAATTTTTTGGCAGAAAAATTCATAACTCAACTCAACGAATCATTTATTTATTAAAAGTACAGCAAGTGATGGTACAATTATTTAAATTTAACGTAACATTATAGATTTGCTGCTGTTCTCTAATATAGAAGATCGTTTTTTGATCGAGATTCAAGTGGTTTTATCGCTATGACCGGTAATTTTAAACAACTTCTGTCCTTCTACAGCACTTTTTGCCTATTTGCAAACATCACTTGATCATTTGAGCTATTTTCGAAAACAAATATTGACGTCGTTAAAACTGATCGAAAACACCCTGTTTAAAATAAATAAAAAAACTATTCAATAATTTCATTCCGTTGAGTGACAATCTCATTTCATGTGAGAATCTATGCATCATTGAACTTTGTGTGTTGTTGACCTGAAAAAAAAATTGTTGTTGCGTGGGAAAGTTTTATCACTTTTTTTCTATCTATTTAGATGATATCACAATCATTCAACCTATTGAATAAATTTTAAAAATTGTCGTTCCGAAATCACAGAGCAGTCTTTCTAAGATTAATTCATTTTAAGACTGTCTTAATGTGGACGGTGCAAAAGGAAATCATTCTCTGAATAAGACGTCTTAACCCTTTCCCGACGGGTCTTTTTACCCAAAAAAGTCAGTGCTTGCGCATTCGTGTGTCTTCCGTTTAACCGGTTTGACATATCTGCGTCTCCCGTTTATTTGCAGTAGAAAAAACTTATAATTTTTGAATAGAAATAAAAATATATCTGGTTATTGGGTATTTACTCATAAGTGTTCCTAATAAATAGAAGCCAGAATGCCGCCGGTGTTTAGAGTGCCAAGCAATCCCCACAACTAACAAGTTAAAGCATGTTGAACTCCTTATGAATTACACTGGGCCACATCCGTGCGCTTCCCGGTATTAAATGGCATTTTAAATTAATATACTAGACCACATCCGCGTGCTTCCCGCATTTAAGCGTCATTTCAATGCGTCGAAAAAATGCGTTTCCCGCAGATACTGCCATCAAAAAATGGCGCCTACTTGGGGCTCCCGTTGAGAAAGGGTTAAAGATGTCTTTGTTAAGCAGCGTCCACATTATGTCGAATGGTGTCGATCGACAATGTCGATCCAGTGTGGATGGTCGCCCGACATTGTCGATCCATGTCGGGTCGAATCGAATGCAAACCCGGACCAAGTCGGTACGGATTAAAGGGAGTCGAATCGACATGACTAGTTTGGATGTGTCGAAGCATGTTGTTCAACATTTCCTAAACGTAGTCATTTTGGTTAGTTTTGTGCGAGAATAACATAAGAACAGCTCAAGGAGACCTATATGGAACTTGGTATAATATATATTTTTAAAGTTTAAAATGTTGTCAGTTTCAGTAAATAAATGAAAAATCTCAAATACGAGTACATGAATTTAGTTATACATTTCTTACCTTTGACAAAATCTCGGAGCGCTTCTACCATGACGCTTATTCTCATCGATAGAGAGAAGTGAGTATTCTATCACACGAGTACGAACGTTCCTTGCTTTCTTGAAATTTCGAACCGCATTCTGGGCCATGCGAAATACTTGGACATTGTTGCCGTATGATATCAATGAATAAATTGAAACGTATGTGGTAGACCATTTGCTTAAATAGTAGTTTAAGAGTAACAAGAAAACGTCATATCTTGATAGATGTCATTTTATATTTTAATCTCAGTGATAAAACTTCCAAATCATAGATCTAATATAAAATAAAAGTGGACAGAAAACTTTCAATCAGTTCTGCGCAAAAATATGTATTAGTGCAGTTTATGAAGGAGCACGGGCCGGTTTACTTCTGATTCATGACATATCAATGATATATCAATGTAAAATACGTTATGCGCATTCGATTCGCATGGAAATGTTAGATTCTTCAAAGCAGGAGAACAAAATTTCTCCTCTTCTACCAAAATTTCATATGAAGGGAACCGCCGAGAATACGGCGTATAAAATTTCAATGGAACAATGGCGGATTTTCTCGTAGGAACGCTCACATCTCTTGGTTGAGAATAAGCACTCAGGGCATTACAGACTGATGGTACGATACTAGAGATCGCTTGCTTTGAAATCTTAAAGTGGTAGCCCAGTGATGTGTATGAATCCCCAGTGGCTAAGAATCTTAGCGTTACTGCAAGGCGCTCGGTCACGCTTATAGCTTTTCTAAATGACGTATCTTTTTTAATTATTTTTGGTGCTATCATTCTTAACAAGTTTTCAAAATCGGTACTCTTCACTCTAAAAAAGTTTCTGAAGCCCGCGTCGCATCTGTATTCCAGGTTTAACTCATCAACCTCATCTAGCAGTAAATCCTTTATAAATTCCTTTGTATGATATTTTTTCCTACCATTGACGAGGCTGGGTCCTACCCAAAATCTTCGAGGGCGACGAAAACGCTGTTGCTGGTTTCCAACAACTGCAATAACAATTGCAGCAGCAGCTGCCACTACAGTGCTACTACTTTACATTTTACATCGCCAATATTCTGTTTGGTTTTGCTAAAATCTGTATCAATCCTAAACATCGTTAGTGGGTATATAAATAAAATGCCCATTCCATATATATATTTGAGGTTCACTGGCGAACTAACAAAATAATAGCTATATTAGTAGCCACCTCTTGTGCTTTGTTCAGCGACTAGCTATTAAATCATAGGACAACTTGTATAACATTTTTTCTCTTCAGTGAGCACATTGATGATTGGTTTTGATGGCTTAAAGCAATCAAAGTCCGGTAAAAGAAGTTCGTTAACATTCGATAGCACCATCTAGGTACTTAAAAAATATGGTAACTGTGAAAATTTAATGTATACATATACTTTATAACTATTGTGTTATGCTGAAATTATAATAATTTTTATTTTAGCGATACACTGGACTTAATATTGTGACATGTTTCTGTATTTTAAATTATAGAGTCAGATTACCTTGAACTGATATCAAAAAAACTGTTCTAACAACTTTCAGAAGGTACTACTATTTGAAAAATTGATAATATATCGTATTTTATGAGAACTTTCCCAATAAACAGCTCTCCTGTTTATTTAAGTTAAAAATAACATTGTCATTGCCGCAGATTAGATAACTGGATTAAAGTAAATATTATTTGAATATTTCAACCCAGATGTAGAGTAGGTTGAAGTAGTAAGTAAGTAGGATGTACATTCCAAATGACTAAGTTCCATCAGCATATTTGGAGCTTCCAGGGATTTATATAATCCAATTGAAATACGGAAATGCAAACCTCTATAATTCTCCTATAGTCTCATAATCACATGCAACCGCAGTCAATGTTGGAAAAGCAGGATGGGATTAAAGTTTTTTCGCAATCTAATGATGATATACAGAAATTACGACAAAAAATTTTGATCATCGCTTTCATGAAAGAAGTTTCCCAATTTTGATTATTACAATGTTTAGAATCCTGGCATAACCAATAATTGCAACAAGAAATATCTCTACAGCAGATACAAATTGTGTATAAAAGTTTTCTAAACATATTTTATAATCAGTGTTTCCTTCAACATGAATAAAGAGCATAATGAGATGTCTGAAGGCGTCACTTATATGAAAAATTGAAAAAAAAAAAATTCAAAAATCATATAAAAGGGGACGTCTTTTTGCTCGTATGTAGACGTTATAATTTTAACCTCTTTCCCCGTATGCTCACCACAAACAATTATTCAATTGGATGATTGCATTGTTGAATTCTCCCCTACAAGAGGATTAAAAAAATGTATCAGACATTTTTGTAATCCTCTTGTAAAGAAGAATCTGTTCTGTTTGGAATAGTATAGTTTTTAATATAAAAAGTTTATGGATATGACAAAAACATCCTGTAGGTAGGTACTATGTACTAGATGAAAATTGATATAAAGAAACATACCTCTTAATTTAAATTATTATAATCCTCAACAGCTCAAGATAGATAGATTTGTGGGGTGGATTTTGGCATATTCCACTGCGACCTTTTCAGATATATTGTGGTCCTCTAAAATCTAGACTAAATTCTCCAGCCTGAGCCCTTTTAAAAAGTCTATCAGCATGGAGACTGAACCTTTCATATAGCTCTCTGCCAATGGCTTTTCTTCGCCCAATGCAAAAAACCGCACACTTGCCAGGCTATCGCACTGACATAGGATGTGTCCTTCCGTTTCTTCTTCTAGGTGACAAAACCTGCACATATCTTCGTTTGTCAATCCCATCAGCTTTAAATGCCTATTGAGCTTACAATGCTCTGTTAACAGACCCACTACAGTTTTGACAGTTTTCCTATCTTTGGCCATCAGATCTGCTGTAAATTTTGGCGAGTGTTGCGCTTGCCTCGGTCCTGGTGAGCTCCTCCACAGAACGCCGCAGAAAGGTTCCGGCCCAACGAATGGCATCGCTCACCCAGTGTGTTTAGGGCCCGCACACAATCCCATACTAGCTTAGAATTGGCCTCTACGGAGTTGAGTGCCTTCAGCGTTGCTTGGCTGACTGTGAAGATGGCAATTGAACGATATGTTCTCTTCTGCCTTTCAATTTCTCCCTCACAGTGGTGAATCGCCGTCATTTCCGCCTGGAAAATTGTGACATTCCTTGATAGGTTTACAGGAAAGGCTATCCCTTGCTTTATCTCCAGTACAGCGGCTCCTACGCCGTATAACGTCTTTGACCCGTCTGTATACCAAGAAACATCCGCATGTAAGGGTACACCTTTTTTCAGTCTTCCCTGTTTGGTATAGTTACTTTGAACTCATTATCGAAGCTATATCTCGTAGCTATTGCATCGATGGGCTGTCCCATTACATAGTCCGCCTTTAGCTCCTTGATCAGCTTCCAGTTGTCAGCACTATGCGTTTAGCTTATGTGTTGCTGACAACAGCTCTAATGAATCTAGTCTTTCTACGAAGGGACAAATTAAAGCTCTAGCGAATAATATTTAAGATTGACCAGATTTTTGGGACATCCTCTATATTTCAAAATATTTTTTAATTCTGTACCAAGGCGGACCATCCTTTAAATAATTGAATATTCCCAAATCTCTCGACTTGGCAAGCAAAAACTTCTTACATAAATCCCAGGACACCTACCATGTTCAATAATCTTATAATTCCTCTGAGCACGCTGCTTGTAGACAACAGACTTTCAATTTCGTCGGCGATTTTTACGAAGCGACGTGCTTCCCAAATATTACTCAAGATTATTTTGATCCTCGATTTTAATATTTGAGAAGAACATCTGGAATTCCTGCAATTTCAATTCCAACTTAATATTAACTGGAACAATAAATATATATTTGGCTCTAGGCTGATACAAGTGAATTCCAAGATGGATAGAATGCAATAAACTCGGCTGATTAAATTAGATTATCTTTGTGTTTTATAAGATATGTTTTCTTTGTCCAAATAGAGTTTTTTCAGGGATTAATATGAATATTATAATTTTAAACATTTGGAGCTAAGTCTCTTCTACTATTCAGACAATAGTGTCATCACTTCTAGCTGCTACAACGTTTCCCAGAACTGCGTGTAGATGGATGGTAAACTTCACTCCATTTTGTGGTTCATGGGGCCATGTCCAGAGAGAAACCATGGAAACAGTTTTAGTACAATTTTGCTAGATTATAGAAATTAAGCAGTTGGTCAGATGCTCTTCCCATTCTTCTTTAAATAGATTTTTGTTGAGCTGCTGTGGATTTAACTGCATTTGAAAGACTTCTTTTTTGATGAAGTTATCTGCTTTCTCAATTTCTTCAAGAGAATAATACTTAAGTTCAGATGGCTTGTGTATGTATGTTTGGATATGTGAGTGACAAACCTCCTGTCATTTTTTCGATATGTATTTCTTTGCCAAACAGACTACACAGAAAGCAATCCTTAATCTGGTTAGATGTTAAATGTATGTGAAAAACTGGTGTTCCAACCAATGAAAATTTTTCCACATGGCTGTACACAAGGATTGTTATCTTCTGTAAGTTCCTTGTGGCATTACTTATTCTTTTTTCTCTTATTTTTTTGGGAATCAAACCACAATAATGTTTTTTATTTTTTATTCCGAAATAAAAAATAAAAAACATTCTTGTGGTTTGATTCTCAAAAAAATAAGAGAAAAAAGAATAAGGATTGTTAGACCATGAACAGCATGCATATCAGTGATGGGGTGGACAAAGACACTGCAAGTAGAAGCTGTTTTAGGCTGTCAAGTAGCATACAAAGGCTTGCTTGCCTGTATATTACAGGGCTATAAAAACCAATCATCTCTTCGATGATGGACTTTTGAATCCACCGATTACTTCAAAATAAATCACACGTTTGCCAACAATTTTAGCTGACTTAATTAACAAAGATTGGAAAAGTGTCAATGCCTTAGGAGAAATGCCAATCACAATAGAGCCGGAAAGGACGCATCAAATTTAATCTAATGCTCTGGCTTCCACTTCAGATTAACGCTTACCAAATGTTTTTGAATTAGTTTGTATTCCAAGCTTTCATTCAACCACTTTTTTAGTTCTATTCCATAGTTGCTCCTAACAATAAGGTGAGGTTATTAGCGACCAAAATTATATATTTTGAATGATTATATGTATTGGGTGTTTAATTTCTTCTAGTTAATTAATAGTTCTACGTCCATTTGTTCACCTCAAATAACTTCAAAGCTATCGGGTCATTTTGTTGTCTTAATATAAGGCATTTGAAGCAATCACATATTATGTGTTCCACTGTAACGTCTGTGTTACATACATACAATAAAAGGAAATTGAATAGCAGATAACCTAGCAAAGAGGGGGACTAAAATACTCTTTTGGGGGCCGGAGTCCATTTGCGGAATCAGCTCCAATGTAATATTGGAAGAAAAAGGTGAAGCCAAGAAAAAGAGATCTGACTATGAATTGGAAAGATCTAAGAGGATTTAGACAATCAAAGATTATTCTGGGTGACTACAACCAGTTGAGATCAAATGAATGCATAAGTTAAAGTAAAACTGCGCTAGGAGTTTTAACAGTTTTAACAGGGATTCTGAAGGGACATTGTCGTCTGAATGGGCACCTGAAAAAGCTAAAATAGTGGAGAAAGAAGAATGTAGATTTTCTGTCATGTAAAAAGAAACCTTCATTCACATACTTTCTAGCTGCACAGCACTTCAGAATCCTATGGCACAGCATCTAGGAGATTACTGGATAAAAGCGGAACATTTACCTAAGTTGAAGCCTGCAGATATCCTAAAATTCTTCCGGGAAATAGGATTAGGGAAGCTACTAGTTTCTGAGACTCTCCTCAGAAACTAAGTAGGAGTAAGGGGGCACAATAGATCTTTTAGGTCTCAGTGAATGTCACCCCAAAATACATAACATACAAGACAGGTTAGTTAGTTTTCTTTTGTCATTGAAAACTTATGGGTTGAATTGGTATGCCCTAATCGGATTTGTTTAATTTTTATTTGGTCTTTTTTTTATGTCCAGCTTTTTGTCGCAACGATTTCACATCGCATTTAATATTGCGGAGCTTACAGTAAGACAGTTCCCACTCATTTTGCACGCACTGAGCACTTTAGTTTTAAAATTGCTTGGCACAACGTTTGACATTGTACACTGTTTGTCAGCATTTATACGAAAAACATAAAAGGATTTCTTACAAAATTCACAGGTAAAATTGTTTGCCTTACAAAATTACAATGTGCCATTCTAACCTCGATTAATTTTT
>CAJUYH010001755.1:0-25683 GCA_910591685.1 Galerucella tenella
AGAGAGAGAGAGAGAGAGAGAGAGAAAGTGCATTGAGATATTTTTGTGTTTTCATTTTTTTTTTTTTTTTTTTTCGATTGAATTTGTTCTTATTCACTTCAATTTATTGGGAAAAAAATTGTTAGTGCCAAAGAACACACAACATTGAGATTGGAAATAATAAATCCCTTTTTACATTATATATTTATATATACATATTCCTTCCACTTCGCTTTTTTTTTTTTGTCATTTATTCGTAAATTATTTAGTTGAGAATCGTGTTTTATTTTTTCAGCATTTTTTTTTGTCGTGTAATTTTGATTTAATTTTAATTTTAATAATTTTTTTTTCTCCGTGTTTTCGATTGATACAATGAACAATCAATCCACACGTCCGACTGTGAATATGTGTGCGTGTGTGCGTGTATGAGTGTGTAAACGGTACGTATAGCGAGAAAGTTACTACTGCCCAACTTTTTTGTCAAACATATTTCTACTTGAAAAAAGAGGGATAAAGAACGAAAAAAAAAACAAAAAAAAATAAACAAAAACGCAGATACCTATCTATGAATTAAATAACGTAATGATTATATAATAATATACATACATGTATACATATATACATAGTAGATAAAGTACCTAATATAGAATTGCGTCATTTATGACCCACCAAAATAGCGGAAAAAAAAAACGTAATAAAAAAAATAAAATAAAACGGACAAACAAGAGGAAATAAATAGATAAGAGATATAATGATAGAACTGGAAATCTTCCATACCATTTGTTTCTAGTTATGTAATTGTCAATAATTGGCGAAACAAAATGTGAAACTGACGAATACAAACGTTGGAATACGCAGAATTTGTTGTAATCCCGTGTCTTACCGTAAATGAAATAGAACAGAGAGGAAAAAATGAATAATAAAATAATTCTTTTACACGATAATGATGCAATTGTAATAGCTAGAGACAATATCATTGCCAAACTTGATAATGAATTAGTTTATCCCTACAAAAAAGAATAATATGTGCATATTGTGGTGCAAAAATGTGACCTCAATATTTCAAAAGGGAAAAAAATAAAAAATATATAAATGGATACTTTTGTGTGACAAAAACATGTAAATAATATGAACACACATACAGGCAAAATATTTTTTTCTACTGACACAAAAAAAAACTTCGAATTGAGAGAATGAAAATTAAAAAGCAGCGGTGAAAAATAAAAAAAAATAACCGTTCAATATTTTACACTTTCGCACTGAAATAAAAATTTAATGGCCGAACGTGCAGCATCTCTGTGTTGAAATTAATTGATATGAAAATAAAAAGGAAAAAACTGCAGAAAGAAATTATTCATAGGATATTCGAGTTGATGGAAAATATTTCATAGACAATTGGGAATTATTGTATTTTTAGCTTAAGGGTTCCAAAGCACTACTTTACCACAATATGTTGTTATAATTATTCAAATTCAATTGATTACTGCTCATACAAACATAGATATATTTAACGAAAGAAGAAAAAAATAATAATTCATATCAATAAAATGTTGCAATACAACATAATTTATTTCCATCCAATAAAAAAATTTTTCTTGCTTTTATATTCACAGACAAAATTAAAATGACAAATTGAGATTTGACTGCATTGTTTTTAGCTAATTGTGTTTATAACTCAAATTATTATATAATAATAAAAAAAAAATTAATAATTAAAATGTCATAGGCTGATTATCGCCGATTCACATAATATATCGCTCGTACTTATTACGAATGCGTGACGTGTACTTAAGCATTCTATTCTATGACAAAAAAGGAATGAAATAAAATAAAATTATGACGTCAGTGAAATATAAAAATATATATATATTCAAAATAGGGAAGAAGAAACGAATGCCAATAACAATATATATATATATATATATATATATTCACAAACTGTTAAAATGTATTCATTTATTTTTTCATGGGTTTTTAAATCGATAAACAAAAAAAAACGTATAAAATTGTGTTTTGTTGAATATGGAGCTATAATGACTGTGCAGAGAAGACAAAACACTTTACATGTTTTATTAATGAGAAAACTAAAAGAAGAAAAAGAGAAAAACAGAAAGAATAAGAAGCAGTAAAGAAAAAAGAAAAGAATTCAATACAACTCGCATTGTTAGATAATATCTCACACTGTCAAAAACCTCATTCCATTGTCTCCTCATAGTCGTGTTAATTAATTAATTAGTTAATTATCAATCCCAAGTAATATTTCATAGAGTAATTGTAGGAATGCAAAAAAAAAAAAAAATAAAGGAAGAATGAATGAACAATACAAAATACAAACATAAAACGTATTTATAATTCTCTCTGGAAATATGAAATAAAGTGAATTTTAAATATGTACATATATTTCACAATAATCAATTATGTTCAATTTTTGAGAATGACAATGAATACATACATATATGTCATCATTATTGCCAATACACACGCTGTACCCATACATATAAATTTGTTAATCCTGCTCTGAATCCTGCGTGCGGTATCGATATCCATTCGCGTAAATTTAATGACATATGCCATTATATTCATTGTTGTAAATAAATAATTAATTGAAACGAATGTACATCAATGAAAATTTCTTCTGATTAAATAGATATATATATATATATATATATATCGAGTAACAATCATAATGAAAATTTGTAGCAATGGTGCACACAAACAATAAATAAATAATGTGCATATACATTTTGAAGCAGAGTTGATTAGTGAAATAGTTATAATAATGTAAAACATACAAATATTTAACGACTATTATGAAAAAAATAGACGAATGGGTTAATGAGTGTGACAAATTAACTAGAAAAAAATCCATTGAATACATTCGAGTCATTGCGATAACAGTTTTTCACAATTTTTTAATAACAATAAATTAAATGGAAATCATACTTGGCTTATTGCATTTAACATTATGAGCCGTGAAAAATTTCGACATATGGCATAATATAATTTTTCGATTGATTAATGCTGTTGCTTTACTGTACGAAACAAACATAAAGAGAAAAAAAGGAAATACGAAGAACATTATGAAGGAACACATTAATGCATATGCATTTAATTTAGATGATAAGGATTGAAACGTTCGGTGGAAATTTGTTAACAAATCAATCGTATTTATAATAAAGAAAGGGGAAAAAAAAATTCATTGAAAAATATACATGAAATGGTGGTGGTGTCTCTTGATATTTAATTTAAAAGAAAATTGAATGTGAAAATGGAAGAAAAAGAAAAAAAAAATGTTTGAATAAGATGTTAAGTACTATCGAAGTGAAAAATATTATTCTAAATCGTTGACTATATGTAATTACGATGTGAATAACATAATCTGTAAGCACAAAATTTAATTGTTATTACTGTACAACTAATATTTATTTTGGTTTTGTTCTACATTATTCATTCAATTGGTATAATTGTTCTCATTGTATACTTAAATTTGACGAAGTAGGTTCAATTGAAAAGGTTAGGTGTACATGAGAAATCTAATTTGAATGAGCTCTCATTTATACTGGGAAAATATTAAGTCTTTTGAACATCAGAAAGCGTAAAAACATCAATACATTTTCCAAATGGAAATTTGTATTAATTGAAAAAGCAGCATAAAAATTTCACAATGTCCTTCAAAAAAAAAAACTGCGAAGTTTTTCCTTCTGTTCACTTAGCAATAGTCGGTAATGTTGATCTCGATAATGTCATTCATGAATAATCATTAATTGATTAAAAATGTAAGAATCAAAAATTAATTATTGATGATATTATTAATCAAGATGCAAATAATTCATTCAATTCACAATTGCAATTTATTTGGAAAAAACATTATCCCAAGCTTGAACAATCATTTATAAAATTTTGCATTCTGATAAAGAAGATATTGATATTTTCAGTCATTTATGTTGGCTGGAAATAAAATTTTATGCAATTTAATATCTTGGAAATTTTATAGCTCGGTTGTTTATAAATGCAAGTAACAGAATAACCGCCGCCGCTACCGCCGCCATTTCCCCATTACATATTCATTAATTTTATTCATTTTTAATGTTCAATTGTCTTCATACATAAAAAAAAATATCCAATACAATATACACTGCCTTATTGTTTATAGCCTTAAAAACTATATAATATTACGACTTGACATAAATCATGGGTGAATAATATATAACATATACTATTCGTTGAATTGAATCTGTGCGCACGCGGGAAAATCCAATACGGCACGATATAGCGTTTGTTTGATGTATGTTAAATTAAATCACCAAGTAAAAGTTCACTGAATAGAAATTCGCTTTTCCGTAAACAAGATTGTATACTTCATTCCATCGATGGTGAGTGCAGCATAAAAGCTCGAGCTTTTTCACATTGACTGAGCATTCCACGAAAAAAAAAAAAAAAAGAAAATTGGAGACAGAGAGGGAGAGAAAAAAATGCATATTAAATTATCACAAATAAAACAATGATTAGAAAAAGAATTGAAATGACACACGTCCGTTTCAATTGGTAAGTGATCATATTTTTTTTCATCTACATCCATAATTATTACTATCCAAACTCTCTGTCCTTACGTATACAAATTACCAGCAATAAAAAAAAATAAAAAGAGAAAAAAAACACAAGGTAACATATAATAAATAAATAAACATAAAATGAATAAAATATGTAGAACAATTAAGTTTTACAACATGAATGAATAATACATTTGAAACTGGGTCAACGAGATTCGTAGCAGAACAGAGAGTATGCGTGACTGTACATTAATGTTTGTACATATATATATATATCTATAGGTTAGTGAAGTTGTAATCGAATTTTGAGGGAAATGACACGTGGGGAAAATGAAACATTTAATCTAAGCTAGAGATCCTATAATACTACGTGGACATGTCCTGGCATTGCTCGTGTATCAACGAAATTTCACCTATACACACTAAGTAAATATACGAACACACTCACTCATTACATACCAGATGTGACAATCTCATTAAAAGCTACAGCGTACATTGCCACCACTATCTATCCCTATGTCACATCAATTCCCCAGTTTCCTCATGATGAAATGTCAACGCCCACATTTAAACCTACATATTATAAATATATATATATATATATATATTATTTTTTAACACAATCGAATATGGAATATACTTATTGGTGTGTGTATGTGTTTATTGCATATGCATTGTATATAGATCAAATATATTATATATACAGTAGTATATATTGGTTGTGTTTGGTTTAATGGAGCGAAACCACAGTACCAGGCATATCGTCAAGGCAATCGTGTCCAATACACACATTCGATAATTAGTATACAGAAGTTGTGGATCGATTGTGCGTGGCTATATATTTATCTACTGACCGTGTAACTGATGATCAACCAAAGACCTGTTGCTCATCTCGCTATTCGCATTTAGTCAGCCATTTATTTGTATAAAATGTGGAATGCACTATGTTTGCGTTGAGGTGTTTCATGTAATAATTCACCGAATTATTATTTAGAAAGTCTCAATTGCTATTTTTTTTTTGTTTATGAATTATTTTATTTTTTATTATCACATGTGGGATTGTGATAGTTTAACGTACTCGTATGTATTTATTTGTTCTTTTATCTCAACAGATTGAAGGAATATTTTAAAATTAGGATTTGTTCAAACAAAAGTCATTAGGACATATGAATTTTTTTTTTTTGTTTGTATAAATTTTTTATTGATGAATTATTTTTGCTGATATTATTTGTGATTATTGTGAAGACAATTAGTTGATTTGCGATGATTCTATGCGATTATTCAAATGAATATAATTTATTGATGGAGATTGGTTAACCAACGCAAATGCAACAGGTCTTGTGTTCGGTGATTTTGACGGGGGGAAAAAGTACATGGAATTATTTATTATAGTACAGTATTTATTTAAAATAATTGTACTTATTCAGTTAATAGTAAAACAGCTGTGGAAAACGAATTATATTAATGTTGAGTACAAAAAATATCTTGGCAATAATAGTATTTCAAAGGGAAATTTGTATAGAACCATTTATATATTAATTTTTCTAATTTTGTTTAATAACATGTTTAGATTTATTGCTTCTAAACATATACACAGATCTATAAATAAAATAATAATAATATCTCACACATTGCAACATTTTTCATTGTACAAAAATAATTATTCGCAATTATTTCAAATATGATAACAATTAACGTGAACGTATTCTACTGTGACAAATTGCATTTTACGTCTGACATTGCACAAACTATAATGAACATTATTAATTTAACAATATGCATAAATACACATATCTATACATATATGTAGTATGAAAAAAAAAAAAATTATCTACATACATATTTATACGCAAATATTTCACGATTTAATCTCAATTTTCATTCTTCTCATCCGATCCAATTTCCGGATTCGTCGTAATGATAAGCACTAGGCTCGCGTGTCACAACACGCATCTATCAACAAGTACATACACACATAGATAAGTATCAAAATATAATACTATACATACTCTTCCAAAACAACTTTAATATACAAAATTATAAAACTAAAGATATATTACAAAATAACATAATTTCACTTTTCAAATTTGTTTGCAGGTAAATACTGCGATAATATTTATACATATACATATACATATATATATATATATATATATATAAATGGTTAGTTACAACTGTGCATACTTTAGCCAATCTGAGTTGGTTGTAACCGCACAAAGATTACTTCACGGACTATAAGTTTTGCGGGTTCGCGTGATATGGCCGTACAAGAGAGTGGATTTGAGTTCTAACGGATATATTCCACTGATTATATATCTATGTATATAATTACATACATCTACATTCAAACAATACCATTTCATTGTGGAGGAGTCAGTAGTAGTGGTCGCTCATACCAATGGGAACCATCTTCATACACACACACACACACACATATATATATATTGAATATTAAATTGAAATAGTATAACTTTAGGAACCGCATCACTGAACAGAGAGGAAAATCAGCATCGGCTTTGCGCGTTATGGAGATGGACTCGTACAAGTATCGCGCATCGTCCTAAAACCATTGATTCCACTGTGTGTACTTCTCAGCACAGTGACTGAAACCGCACTGTTGAATTCAATGAATCTTCATAGATGTCATGTAGCTGTATATATGTAAATATATGTGTATATATGTGTATATATTATCTGCCTTTAGAATAGAATTAACTGAATTGAAGTATATCAGCATCAGCTATTATAACTGGAAGCAATACACTGCTGTACAAAAGGCGAATACATTTCAGTTATATGCATAACATAATTGAATGTTTAATGGAATAGTATTAATTAGGTAGGTTTATTGTTAGAGTTTTATAAATACAGCAAATGTATATGTATAGAGGGTTAAATTGTAAAGTTAGTAATTTATTATCCAGAGAATGTAAATATTTCATTGCAATATTGAAGAAAAATTTTTCTTCAATTTTTCTGATTTAATATGAAAATATTTTGTCTGTATATTTACAATAATTTTTCGATTAATTATTTTCTTGTACCATATTTATTGTTTATATAATTATGCAATACTGTGATTGGAATTATGAGAATTTATATTGGCATTCTGCTGTCACGGCGTATTATTTTTTATCAATGCAATAATAATAATTCGCGGTTACCATTATTAACACAATAATTTTACTGTAGAATTCCCACCACGTAGATATAGTATTCCATTGTTAACGTGATAAAAATGAATGGAAGACAGGAGATAATGAAGAGTATATATATATGTATATCTATATACAGGGGTATTGTGGTAAGAAAAATAAAATTATTTTACGCGACTTTGTGTGATTGTCAGTGTTTGTTAATGCGATGCGATGGAGAGAACGAAGAATGAAGAACAAAATACGAGTGGAATAAAAAAATAAAAAAAAAATACAAGATAGTAAAATATGGAGTTTGGAATACAAGAGTTGGGATAGTTTTGCACGTAGAGGAATATATATATATATATATCAGCTTTAGTTGGAGAGGGGTTGCCTCACCTGCGCGCTCTGCGAAACCTGATGCGGACAATAAAAATGAAAACAGGTTACAACAACACCACCTCGAGTTTGCCATTACTAGAGTTGCTCCTTGTGCGCGAGTGAAGTCTTTATAGTGTATACGAAAGTGTATGTATGTGGAAAAGAAAAAAAAAAGAAAGCAAAAGGAAGGTACAGGGAGGTGAAGGAGATGAAGGGAGAGTGGGAGAGAGAGAGAGAGAGAGAGAGAGAGAGTGAGTAAAGAAGGAAGATGTATATAAGTTGAAAGTATATCTTGTTGATTCCAGCCCCTTCGTAGAATGTCGTCAATTCGAGGAAATGCTACGTGCAACATGTTTGATATATATCTATAGTAATACATGAACTAACGCCTATTTTTTTATTTCCAATACTAGAAAATTTCTCTATGTATATGTGTATATGTATGTGTATTCAATTATGCCAATATTATTTGTCTATTTCAGTTTTATTTTTATTTACTTGAAGTAAAAGTTTTCATAATTTTTTATATATATTTTTTTTTTTCACTCTTCGATGTTGGGAATGGGAATTTTTTTTTTTATAATCAACATTTATTTATGAGACGGTTAGTTGAAAATTTATATTTTTGTTTGTTTCTAAAGTTATTGGTGCTTTTTTATTTAATTGTTTATTATTAATATTATTATTTTTCTTTTTTTTTTAACTATGTTGATATATTGGAGAATGGTGTTTTTAAAATTGGCTATCGCACCTTCGATCACGAATATCTCCGGCGCTAATCCACGAATTTTTATAATTAAATAGTGATATCTAACGGACGAAAATATAAAAAGAAAAGAAAGAAACCGGTGATTAATTGATTAACGGTAGAAGCAAATTAAAATTATGATATTAAATCGACGAAAAAAGGAAACGTGATTGAATGCTCTTATGGATTGCACAGGCCATTTCATTTTAATGACCTGATAAGAAAAATGGTATCAACTTAAGTTTATATTTCATTAATTATTATAAAATATTCCAAACGATATCAAACATTTTGTGAAAATTGTCAAATAAATAGAGTGCACTTTACTTAATTTATTCTCTATGCATCAGATATTCCTATGAAAATAATTGCAATCAAATTTAGTAGCGAATATATTTTCTCAATATTTAAACACTGCATCGTAAATCATTATCAATTTATAAAATAATAACCTTATATTGAATTTTTGAAATATAATTTTTGTTAATGGAGTCTAAAAATTGCATTTGGAAATCCGTTAATAATTAAAATAATTTCAAATGTAATTGAAAAATGTATCAGACCAATTTGCCGCATGGTAAAATTTTATTTTTTGCTCTTTCCAATACAAAATTGAATTATCAACAAGATTAAAGCGATATTGTTGATTGTTTTTCTTAATTGTTGCTATCAAGTGTATCATCATTCACTAACTCATATTTAGATTGTATAGCAACATGAATGTTTGCACTGCTTGACAGAAAAGTGTATGCAACACCAGAGTGAATTTACGATCGTTATAAAATGGCTCAATTTGAAATCCCTTGATAATGACTATCTACGGTACTATCATCTCCATTATTGCTATGTACACATGTGTATGTATGTCTATATTAATATGTATATAAATATATATGCATGTATATATTCATTCTATCACATCACCTCATGCTATGTAATAGGTATAGATGACAAAACTTGCCACTGGTCGTGAAAATTTAATTATATTTCTGACCGCGGGGATATTCCTGTACATACACACCCACACATACATATATATATATATATATGTTACGTAGTATATGTACTGTTAATTTCACATCACATCGATCCGTGCTATTTTCATCCTATTCCACAGGAATTTGCCGATTCATTAATTTTTTTATTCAACTTTTTGTTGGCGCTTCTTCCAAGTGGAAAATGAAATTTTTTTCTTCATCACTGTCTCGTTTCTTATTAATATTGTAATTTTTATTTCCAATTCAATGTACTCGGTATATTTATATATGACAGGCGTGAAATATTTCGTATAGGAAAAAAAATTTATAAAACAGTATGACGTGAAAGTATTAATTAAATGAAGTTTTGATCAATGGCCAATATTGAAATTTTCATATTAAAATGTATAAATTTAATTTTTATAAATATTTGTTAATTAATTGCGTATCAATGCGGGAGAATATTCGATGATGAATATGAAGGGTACTCACAATATTGACAGTTAATGAAAATGCGACACAAGTGGTGATGCAACGAAGACAACAAAAAATAATAAAAAATATAAATAAATAAATACACTGTTACAATCTTTTACTATTAACAAATAATTTCCACTTTAACCGTTAAATAAACAGATCGCATAAACAATTAACCAACATCAACATTAAAAATAAAAAATTTATTACATAAATTAATTTGCTAAATTAATTTTTTCAATTATCCTAATTTTTTCTTCCTGCAAAAATAACAATTAAATACCAAATCTCATATCCATATATGTTGCTGTACAAAAAAAAAATGTACACATTATACACATTCATATCTACATAAATATATATATATATATATACACGCAATTATAGTTGGCTATAAAATGTATATCTATATATGACGACTCACTAATTGCCTGTAACTGCACGCGTTGCCTCTGCGTGTATATCTTGGACCTCATGCGAATATATGTATTCGCGTGTGTGCCTCAGAGTAGACACGAGATTTATGAACGAGGCGCGCCAACAGCTATTATACACAGTGGAACTTCTCTTCAATATACCTATATATTTATATACACATTTACAATGTGCGTAGGCATATTGTACACATTTATATGCGCATATGTGTACATATAAAGTTGCAATACTGGTGGTAATACCTCAAGGATTGGGTGAAACATTGTGTTGGTGGGATGATGATGAGGCAACCAACAGTCCGACAACGACATTGCGGGGTGAAGTGCGGGGTAAAGTTGAGGGTGCGAGTGAACGTACACCAGGCGCGATATCTCGTATCGCTCAACGACGTATATAAATCGCCACGCCCTCTCGCGGCAATGCAGCGTCACGCAGTCTGCAACGATACCATATCAAAGTATATTTTCCAGCGTTATATCACATGAAAATATATAAATAAATATGATATGTCAATTGCTATTATTAATCCCGCAATAATTTCCTTCATTTTTCTCTTTACAGTAATTCTCTTTACAATTGTTTTTCTGTAATTCAATACACCATTTCATTGTTAAATGTTGCCATTGAAATTTATTTAACATTTCGTTGATAAAATACTTTTAAGTATGTTAATATGATAATAATTTTTTTTTCTTTCCAATGCAATTTACATCTTTAGATTGTCATATAGGGATGAATTTTGAGCTTAATGTATATTTTTTAAAAATACTGATGTATTTATTCCAAATTTCTCCACTCACTGCAATAAATTGAGACAAATTTTTTTTTTTTTTAATTATTTAGGATTAGAAATTAAATTTACTCATCAGTTTTTTTTCAATCTCTTCCAGTATTATCATAGACTTATGGATGATAATGTTGGATCCGCTCTTGGCTCATAAATTGCACACTTATAAATACAAAATAAAATAAATTAATCAGAATCAATATGAAAAATAATTAATACAAATATGTATTTAAAATTCCAATTCAAATCACTTTTCCTCATAGTATATACGAATAATTAGTGATATGTACATTGATATATGTCGGTTTGTCACTATCTCAAAGCACCAGTGTCTGATAGTTGATATAAATGAGGACATTAGTCGACAGTGCACGTCCAATCATCGTGTGTACTGTAGTGTGCAATAACATAAGCCAACGTCATCACCTAATATACCTATACACAGATATACATATGTGAGACAATCTTCTAAGAAGCTGCACAGCATATACCACACATACGCGGATATATATATATATATATATGTGTGTGTGTGTATAGGTAGAGAGCTTTGAAATAGCATAGAGTAGTTTGTATTCGTGGACATGGCCGTAGGAGATACGTGAGCAACCAGTGGCATGCGCTCTTTCAATTTACTCTATACATACATACACATATGTTTATTTATTTATTTATATATTTATTTATTTATTTATTTATGATATTCTCTCTGTGTTTACATATATGTATAAATATATATGTGTGTGTGTGTGTTCACTGTTGGTTGTGCCCATGAATCATGCGAGGTGACACTGACTACTTTTTATTGGAAAGAAAAAAAAAATTCCGGATATGTTATTTGACTTTTTTTATTTTTTATTTTTTATAATAAATAATTGATATTGCAGAGTTTTATGGGTGGTATTGCGAATCAATATTGAGCTTTCGTGAATAAAGTAGTAATGGTATTATTGAAGTTATTGTGAGAGATAGAGAAATATAATATTCTCTCTGTTTATTTAATGATTTATAAAACAAAAAAAAATTCTTTAAATTGTTTTGTATACTTGGATATTGAATTGGATTTAATAGAAATTAATAAACATAATATTAGCCACAGAAATATTGAAACAAATAAATTCAATAAAATAATTGCCCCGAAATAAAAGAACACTACAATAAAAAATGAACAATCACTCAAATGAAATATCACAATCAACTTCCATTGTAAAAAATAATTTAACACACCATCCATTAACAAAATAATAAACACATTAACACTACCCATACAATTATTAATTTCACCATCAGATTGTTCACAATGCAGAAAAGCACAAAACATTAAATCACTCAACATTTCTTGGGAGTAACACGCTTGTTAACGTTCAAATTATTTATTCACCATTATTATTATTATTATATTTTTTAATATGATTTACGTGTATGCAACATAAGTGTATTGAAACATAGTACATATGTACACAGTGTTATTGAGTGTATAAAGGTGAAATGAGCCCTGGCTGCTGGGTTAGTTGGCATTTATGCAGTATATGTGTTCTCTCGTGTGTCACGCACACCCTGTATCTACATTCATTGTCGCGTGAACATTGGTGTGTATTATACAGAAAACGACAGCATCGGTTTCCAACCCTTCGTTCCCTCCTCCCTCACATTACCAACGGTTCGTATTACGCGCAATCAACCGATTATCCCCTCATATATATATACACGTGTGTGTGAGGTGATAGAGTGAGAGAGTGCTATAGTTTAATAAATGCAATGCAATAATATATATGTGTATGTATAGTGACACGACGACGATATTGTTCATGATAGAAAGCCAAGCGTTGCATTATCACGCCTGTTTATTTCACCTTATCTTGCATATAGGAATATATATATATATATGTATATGCACTTGAAAGTCTATATTGTGGTATTCATCATCTGCAAAAGAGCTCTCGTATGTCAATAAAATAATCTGCATTACGATCCGTGTGAGTTATACGTGTATTGTGGTATTCTCGCGTCGTCATGTCATTGTCCACGGAGTTGATCGCAATAAAAAAAAAATGTGGTGAAAAATTTAATTATATATTCATGAATTTCTATACACATTTATTTGTTGTATAGAAGTCAGTGGATTATTTTTTATTTTTTTTTGCACTTTTCTATTACTTAATAGAGTAGGGTTTGCTGGGATGTTGTTAACAATACAAATAAATAAATATTTTTCTCTTGGTATTTTGATCGAGAGATGTAGAGTTGGATTATTGAGTTTACATTGAAACAATAAAAGAAAATTAATGAATAAATAAATGCATTGAAATATCAAATATTTTTCTGTGTATTCTATTTGGTATCGATGAATATATATATATATATATATATTGATACCATTATTCAATAGAATACAGTACATTGAAATTTTCCAATCACCGAAATATTCTTTCACTCGATGAACAAAATTTTATTTTTCAGATAGTATTTAAACCATTATGAAATCTGTTGAAATAAAAAAAAAATTTGTTTATTTTATTATCTTTTTTTTTTTTTTTTTTTTTTTTTTTCAAAAGAATAAATGACTCACTATGGACGAAATTCATTTTTATACAATAGAAAAGAGAAACTAATAAACGCGACGAATATTGGACTGATGGAAAAAGAAAAAAAAAAAGAAGAGAATAATAATCCGCTTACACTTTTAAATTATATATAAATACGTTTGAATTAGCATAAACTTTTCGTATATCCCCAGCGTGTCATTATACACATGAATCAATCAATAGCAATATTAATTTATAAATCAAAATATATATCTATACACACCCATGCAAATGCAAACTTTCACGTTGAAACGTGTATTCGGTGCCGAGCTAAATTCGCTGCTGTAATACTTTACAGTTAACAATATTAATAGGGTTTATGTTATTTATCCATATTTCAGTAGTTAATATGAATTTAATAAAACTAGAGGTATCTATAGAAGTATCCCATATAAATTCTTAATTCTCAATCAATTCAGACTAAAATCAAGAGATTTAATCTAACAATTATGGAGATATTCCGTTTTGAAATTCAAATTACATTTCTGGCTTTCATCTTTTGCCAATTTAAAAAAAAAATACGTGATTCAATGAAAGATTGATATACGAGAAAAGCCAACATTAAAAAATCATAAAACAACTCATACATTTATATTTTCTAAACATTAAAAATAATAGCGTCTTATTTTATTGAATTTTCAATCCCAGAAGTTGGACTCGACAGTTCACATTTGATATTCATTATATTCCATGCATATTAATCAATACCACGTTCATTTCCGTATGATATTGCATTCCATCAACTTGCGCTTCCATACATTTCATATATCACTTAGGATTGGCAATGATATTGTTTGATCCATATAAAATAAATTCTGTTCGTCAATTTTCCATTAATATATACATACACATGAGAATATTGAATGAATTGTGCAGTGGCTTCTCGTATAATTAACATAAAGGTAGACAATTGTGCATTGAATGTGAGATAATTCATTTGGGAATAGCGTTGTAGTTTTGACTAGTATATGGCGCCATCACCATTGGATCTATTTAAACTCTACTCGAAGATTTGTCCCTGTTTAGTTCCGTGCAAAACGTGTACATACACGTATAACCACATCAAACACACATGCACATGTGCAATTGTGATGCAATGCAATAAGGGCCTGGAGAATAGTTGCGTATGTTCACTCAACACTCCCTCAAGTTGCAATAGTGAATGCGTCAACGCACAAAAGGGGTGCATGTTGGAACGTGCCAGTTGTTGCAATGCAGTATCATACTATCGCATATATGCATACGCTGGTCTTCTATTATACACTGGTATAATACATCTTTATTCACCCAATGTGTATGACGTATTTTATACCAACTCAGCCACTTAAAACCCAGACACAGCCAATCGCTAATTTCAATCAAACCATCTTTTTTCTCAGCCCTTTCACGTCAATAAATCTCATTTCCTTTATGTTTTGCCAAATATCAACTGCACTCGTTTAATATTCTTTTTTAAAGTTGAATACAATTTTTCTTAACAAAACATTGAATAGTAGAGGAATTGGTTCGAATGTGGGCCATGCAAGCAAAATGGACCCCCCAGCTATGGCTAAAACTAATACTGCCATCCGTGTCAGAGTCACTCAACTCTTGTCTAATATGGCGGTCCACCACTGCCTGAAACCCGGGTACGCTTAGAGATTTTTATTATTCAAACAAATTCAAAAAGCCCATTTTTCGTTAGTCATGTGATGTTGGGAATAATGGGCCTGGGCCCATATTACGACCGCGACATATATTCTGAATATTTTTTCAGGGTCAAAAAATGACAAAAATATAAGGAAGAGATGGAATGAGCGAGTTATCGAACTTGCCATCGATAATGAGAAAGTGAAAAATATTCCTTCAATTTTTATAATGTTAATTTTATTGTTTATCAATGGAGGAAGGAGGGGCGGGGAGGGGGCACATTCCACACCATCTAATCCAAATAATACAGTGTGTATATTTCGACATTTATTAAATTAAAAATTCGAATGGTAACAATAACCTATAAAGTTTTATGGTGATGCATACCTGGATGGTTCCCCAAGGTGTACACAAAAAAAATTGTGGCAAAAAGTGGAAATATAAAGTCATTATATAAATAAAACAAAAAAAGAGACCATTATTCGAACCATTCCCTCTACAAAAAACATAATGAAGTATAAATGTAAAAAAATAAATTGGCATTTTTATAATTATTCAATTAATAAATTTCAAATAAAATGAAAAAATTGCAAATTTAACCAGTTCAAACATTTAAATAGCGGATGGTTAAATTAATGTGTACATATATATATATATATATATATATATATACCTGTACACACATCAGGAAAGGAGACATTGAGGGAGGAAGGAAGGAAGGTGAACTGTAGACCTTACCACTATGAACCCAACAGGGAGACTTGCGTGCAATGATAAAACGGCATTGTCTCTCTTCTCCATTTCTCCTTTACCACGTTTACCGTCGTCCTGTGAAACCAAAGGGCATCTATAGCTAAGAAAAAGGGAGATAGATAGACAAAAGGACCCAGTGAGAATGCGAGGGAAAATCGTGTTATACAGGTGTAACGTGCGCTACAATATACGCGTCGTGCATTTCTATATGTATATATGCATAAAGGATGGCAGGTATTCTCGCCGGAGCATGCTAGACAATTGTACTAATTTGTATATAGTTGGTAACACACGGTGAGAAACTATGGATGTAGAATACAATGTTGACGTGACACACACACACACACACACACATATATATATATATATATATATATATATAATCATGTAGTATAGTGTTATAATACAGGTTTTTTCGTGTCTTGGAATAAATAGCATTGTTTGAACTTGTTTTATATCAGTAATGTATAGATAATTGTGGTTTAATTTACGAAATTATATATGTATATTAATATGTGAATTATATTATTTATATATTAATGCGATTGTATGGAACAAGGTATTGTGTGAGAGAAATAGAGGATTGAGATGATGTTTATAGAGCGGATGTTGAGGTGTTGAGTGGTAAAGGGAGAGAGACACGATTGTGATTCAGACTTGGAGTCAATCTGGTTTCAAGTCCCTTTCGTGGTAATTGCTTCGGGCTGGTGCTTGATCCGAAGGACAACACGATCGAGCTGAATATATATGTGTTTGTATTATATGTATTCACATTGTATATAGATGTATATACAGGTGTGGAGCGACCGTCAAATTACGCGATGTCACGTCGAGAATCTCGTTTAAGAAGACCGGCCGAGACTATTACTATGAAATTGCAGTCCCAAAGCGTGACGTTGCTCATGTCTCAACAATAATTCTACAGTTTGTTTTTTTTTTTTTTTCGTGCCTTTCACATTTTGGGATTGTATAATTTCTTTTTTCTTCCTTTTCACCAATTTGTGCCCTGTAATAATAGTGAAGAAAACGGTAGAGGAATATGAGAATTATCATGTTTGTAATAGCAGTAAAAGTTGGGACAAACAATTTTTTTTTTTTTTTGAAAATTATAGTTGTATATATTGAAGTGGGTATTCATTTTTGTAAAATAGAAATATTAATTTATCCAATGGCTTTTATTGTTGCAATATTGTATTGTGGTATGGAATATTAATAATGGCCAAGTAACAACTCTATAGCAATATTTGAATCGCAATTGATTTATATTATTACAACTGCCATTTGTATGATTTAAAATCGTCAATGTGGTTTTCATCATAATCGCCTTGAAATGAAACGAACCATTCGAATGTTCGGAAATGAAGCATACTTAACGAGAAGGCTCAATGATATATTATTTAATTTCCCGGTTTTGCGAAGAAAAAAATTCATTGGCCGAATTTATTTTATTACAAATGTTAAGAATATAAAGTATTATAACGTTTCAAAATTATTTTCTGTTTATAATAATATCCGTTTCATGTAAACAATAATGCCTCATTACCCAACATGGGCCAAGACCGCATTGTCCGACATAAAAAAAAATATATACAATTCATGCCCTTATATACCGCCCCTTGTTAAACCAAGAAAATCTCCTTAATACTCAAGAATTAAGTTCAAAAATGCGCGAAATTTTGCTTCATTTCCCTTCAATACAAAACTACCAAAACATAAAAGACTCCGATGCGACAACATCCACAACAAGAATAGTCTTTGAGGTTAGGTATATTGCAAGAAGCTAAAGAAGGGATCGAATGAGTCCCCGATCTTGGGACCACAGGGTAATACAATAGTTTTTCTCTCTCACATATTCTTTGTGTATACGAATGAATGCATGTATAGTAAAAGGAGCGGCGCAATACCCAGAGCGAGAGAATGAAACGAAGAGAGAGAGAAAAAAAAATGAAAAAAGTGAGTTACTGACCGAGAGAAGAGGGAGAGAGAGAGAGAGAGAGAGGAGAAAAAAAAATAAATATTATACTTGAAAGACTGTGTAGTGTGCGTGGAGGACACCCGAGTCGTTGTGGCTACATATAAGCGAGAGGGGTGTACTTCGACAGTGAACGTGGAAACGATGGCGGCAGTAGGGCGGGCGGGGAGGGGGGCAATAGAGGGGCAAAGAGAAGTGAAGAGAGAGAGTGGGAGCGACGCGCTCGGAGGTCGACCGGTTTATACTTGTCGTTTGCCAGTTGCGACTTGACTGCCGCCGCGCGTTGGTTACTGTTGAAATAGTTTCTTCGTGTTGTGATATTGTGTGTGTGTGTGTGTGTGTATAGTGTGTGTACAGTTGTGTTACGCGCACGTTTCATTCTATTTGTCGTCGTTAAAACTTGACGTTTTTAGAATATGTAATCAATTATAAAAATTGATTTACCACAAGGAAAAAGAAGAATATATATACATACATACATACATACATACATATGTGTATTATGTTGTGAATTCAAAATGCAGGAGAAACAGTAGTGATTTGAAAGAAAACAAAATGAAGGGGGAAAAAAAAGGTTAAATCAAAGTTTATGAGTTTTTAAATATATACAAACGTGAAAAGCAGTGAAAAATTGTACAGAGGTCGACGATAAAAAGTGTTTGGAGGTATATTATAATTGGCAAATCTATATTTATATAAACAATATTTTATAACTAAATGATTTTGACGAGTATTTGTTTATTATTTTGAGGTTTATTGCTAACAGAGGTTGTAATTCAAACTGTATTGTGTCACAATTTGTGATTTACTTTTAATATTGCTCTTCTAGTTCACTTGGGTTTGTTTATCTTTAGTGTTATACAGTGATCGATATTTGTGTTTATAGCAAAAGACCGTGGCTCCTTCATAGACGAGAGATTAATTCTGTCGTTGAGAACGCACACGACTCTTGTGAAATTTATCTCAAGTATACACAATTTTTTTTTTTTTGCTTTATTATTTGTTTTTTATTCGCCTCTGTTTATGATTTTTTCGTGTTGAGGAACGCTCGTGAGTGTCGCGGTGGTTGTTGTGGTGGTAGTGGTGACGATATAAAAAAAGTGAGAAAGAGATAGTAGCTGATGTTAGTGCGAGAAGGAGATGCACTGAGGCGTTTCTTCGGAAACTGTCGCGTGGTGGCTCTGATGGTGAACGCGTAAAAGGGTGATTGACCTTTGTTTGTATTTTTTTTTATTAGCTTACCAGCTTTCACACAATTTTTCGGTGAGTTTGTTTGTTTTTTTATTTTGTTATTTTAATTATAATAAATATTATTTTTTTTTTTTCATTTTTCAATGTATAATAGGGGATATTTTGGTAGATAAATCAATCGAACTTGCTGCGAATATTTCACGAACAAGTTGACATTTTTCTACACGTCCTCATTGTACCGAAATATAAAATTTAACGAATAATGCGCGGGAATTTTAAATTAAACGTTAAATTTAATTGTTGGGTGTTTGGTAATATTCGCAATTGATTTTGTCATTTTTTTTTCGTATCAATTCATCTACACATCCGTCGATCGATTCAACTGTCCATAAAATATTGACACAATTCAGCTGTAAAAATGGCAATTTTTGATTTTATTCATATATTTTTTTTATTGTAGTTTATGACGATAGTAAATATCGGAGTTGAATAATGAATATTTGCGTTTGTGATGGCTCTATACGACGAGTAAAAAAGTTATTTTATTATTTTATTTTTTATTTATTTATTTATTTATTTTTTTTTGATGTTACGAGAATGTGATTAGAAGAGGAGGGAAAAATATAGAATTATATATTTTATTTTTTCCTGTTTTTTCCTGTTTTTTCATGTTTACACAGTTCTAATAGGATGTCCGTGTATCTATTTGTGTGTGTACACACTTTTTCATTTCGTTTGAATGTCATATATATATATATATATATATATATATATACATATATGTATTCGTAGTCTGACATGGTGCTCAATCTCATGAAAAAAGAAAAAGAAAAAAAAAGTGAAAAACAGACTTTTCACCTCTTTCCTTTCTATTCTCCATTGCACATGTCTTTTCATACACAGTTACAAGAATGTGTTAAACATATATATATATATATATATATATATATACACAGTGTCCGAGTAATTTTTGATTGTAGAGACACGTTGAAAAAATTTTATTCACCAACATATCAACAAACAAATAATTCATTTACCACTTGTCTCATCCTGAAATATCAACATACAATATAAAATCATTTTCTGATATAAAATAATATTTGTTTATTGGTGGGCATGATGATCAATGTGATAATACATGTGCATTGATTAAGATCAAGTTAGGCGTTATTAATACACGAACAATATGTAATTATGTCGAATTTATTGGTGGAGTATCAGTTACATTTTCCAATTATTTTTTTTAACACAATTAAAAAATATATCAACGCGAGTTGCAACAGATATAGAGCATTTACACATTATACAAATTAAAATGAAAATAAAAAAAGAATCAAAAAAAAAAAGGCCTATACCAATATTGAAGTTAATTTAAATACACCATTTACCCGAGTGTACATTTACCGTCTCAACCAGCCAATTTCATTCTTTGACGATTTTTCATTCGTTCCACTGCCAAACCCTGACACGCTCGAGAGATTCAGGCGGGTCAAGAACATTCACAATGCACAGACGCTGATAATTATTCGCATTGTGTTTAATTGTCTTCCCACGCGTACATATACATACAAGTATTTATATATATATACACCCACCTACCTACCTACCTACCTACCAACATGAGTGGTGTCTCTAAAATTCAAGTGAAACAAACTGTTTTTGGGTTCAAGGACCAAGTTCGTACAATGTGTCGTTGAATAAAACGCAATTGCAAGCGACAAATTACATAAATAATCATTGTAATAAACTGTAGTGGCTGTTGTAGTATATTGTGTGTGTGTGTGTGTATATACATATATTTGAATTTAATCCACGCGAACACATTTTGTACCGTCTGGTTGAGGATACTGTACAGTATAGTTAAAGGAGGTTTGATTGTAGACGTCGGGAAAACCGGTTTGTCGCTGCTCCCAAGCTGGTACCAGAAGGTGCTATATAGAATAGATGGCTGCCGTTGCTGTTGCTCTTGCTGCCGTTGTAGTCCCCATATTTGTGTATATATATATATACATATATATCTATGTGTGTGTGTGTGAGAGAGAGAGAGACAGAGAGAGAGAGAGAGTTTGTGTGCCCAACGGATATGAGAGGGGATTAATTCTTGTTTGGGGCCCCCGTTGTGGGGGATCCACGCACACACATTTAAACATATATATTTTAATACACGTATTGGACAGTGGCGGTACGTCAAGATGTTGCGCGTAACCATTTTAAATAGCGCGTGTATACTGCCAATACATTTATAAAAACACATATGTCTTATATAGCGAAAATAATAATTAAATTCTTATCCATACGTGGAATATATACCGTGACATTAATGTTTTATATATATATATATATATATGTGTGTAGGTAAAACGTTTTGTGATCAACATTGTGAACATGCGATCACCGCTCAGTTTAATCATTGTAAAATTATATCTATACATATCATGCATTTATGTATAGATATAGTGGGTTATTTAGTTGGTATTATAAATAATAATTGTATTTGTATGACGTGTGTTGAGGAGTATGGCGTGATATTGTGTGGATTACTTTTTATTTTCTTTTTTCCTTTATTTTATAATCAGTAATTTTGTGCATTTACGATATTAGACAAAAATTTTTAATTATTTTTATATTTTTATTATATCTCCCCTTTCGATGTTCTCGTTTTTTTTGTTTAATTTTTTGTTTTTTTTTTCTTCATTTTGTATACACCTGAGCGTGACAGCTGCACGTAAGCAAATGCAACTTGAGCGCCTCCCTTGTGTAATCGGTTATGTGTGTATACGTGTATGGGTTTATAATGGTATATACAGGGTGAGAGAGGATTGACGGTGAGGAATAGAGAGGGTGCTGTTTGGTATATGTACATAGTTCCTACAATATACATATATATATATATATAAGTAGTGCTATTGGACATCCATTATATTGTGATCGAGTATTGCGTACAACTTTTGAAGTAGCTGTATAGAGAAAACAAAAGTAATCGGAGTGGCCGCAACTTTCCCCTTCTGCTTACTAATATATATATATATATATATATATATATATATATATATATATATATAAATAATACAATATTCTCTCTCTTTTTTTTTTTCCATTTTATTTATTTATTTCATCATACTGATTCTTAATATACAGAGTGTATGTACGATTGGTAAAATTGCTTATTGATGAAAAATTGCAAAATTTATTGCGCAAAAGGAAGAATTGAATATCACATGTTGCTATTTTTGTATATTGAATTTGGAAAAAAAAAATGAGAGAATTCGGTCTCAGTGACATTATTTAATGGCATTTCAGAGTGACATTATATCACAATTGAAATATTATTCTATTAAATGTTCGAATTATTTATAGTTTTTTACATTGAAAATTTACATGATTATTGGACAGTGATTGATGATGGAAATAGAATGATTGGCATTCGTGATATTTTTGTATATTTATCGTGCGAATATTTTGATGGATTTTCGTGGTGAAATATTAAATTTAGTAGAATAATTGTAATCATTGCATTATTAAATATAAATAAATGATTTAATATAAAATATTAAAAACAAAAAAATTTAATCATATAAATGATTGAGGAAATAAGGGCACGTTCATTTCACACATATTCAACAATTTAATATCAACGTGAATGCAGAATAATTTGACAATAGTTTGTTTTTATATAAATTTATTGTATACTCCTTTGTTTATTCGGCAATAATGATTATGAATTTTTGTTGGTTGTGTATCGCAGTAGCATTAATTTACAAATGCATAAAAGAATGATATTAAAAAAAAAAGAGTGCAAATAGGGAATAATTAATCTTGCAAGTTGCATATCGTATGTGTCCACGATATGGAAGTTCCTCTACTATACTGCAAAGACCTCTTGTATGGCGTATAAATGTGTGTGTGTGTATATATGTGTTAGTATATATATATATAGCTGTGCAAACGTCACGTCGTTGGCATTTCACAATTTATGCATACATATAAATATAATTATATTCGTTTATTGCGCAAGTACGAGCGCGTCATTGGTGCGATGACGACAAAGACGAGAGGATGATTATTTGTATATAATAGCGCGTGCAATGAATATGAGGTATTTATCATAAATAATACAGCCACTACTCATTATTCAGGAAATGCCAATTGACATTATCAATAAAATCATGTTCTCGTGGTTCTATATTAAAAATTGTATTTTTAATTTTGTATAACTTCATTTACAATATTTTAATTTAATAATGTTTTTTTTTCTCTTTTGTTTTTTTTATTAAATTGCCATTTAGTAAATGGTACCGATGGCATATCATTGAAAATATTTTAATTGATTGCAATTTGATGGGTATGACAATACAGTTATTTTATTCGAAAATGTGAGGCAAAATAAAATGGAAGAAAATACTGTTTGATTTAAATGGCGAGTGTTTGTGTCAATGTGGAATATCCTATATATATATATATATATATATAGACAATATAGATATGGTGGTGTACTATAACTATAATGGTGGCGTACAAAGCAATCGATTTGATTTCATCCTGAGTAAATGCATCTATCTTTTATTCACTTTTTATCTCACTCGATCTCAATTGTGCAATTTTCCACTGGCGCGTCCGAAAGTTTGTCCTCCCAATCGCATAGCATAAGACGAAGAGAATGAGACAGAGAGCAATGAAGGGAGTGAGAGTGAGAGCAAGAAGATGACGTGTACAGTGAGGAATCTCATGGGATCGATCTTGATCTACTCCAGAAGTTATATGGTGAAAATTATGCTACGGCACGTTTTCCACTAGCGCCAAGAGCGAGTGAACATGTATATACAGGAATAAACGCGTTTGGCTGTACTGCGCGTGAAGATCGGGTTCCTTATGGTATACCATATATATATCTGTATATCCCCACGGGTTTGGCAAGGAATTCCTTGTGTAGCATACGGCAAACGAAAAGAAGATGAATAAAGAAAAAAAAAAAAAGAAGCAATAAACGTCTTTGGTGCGTGACTATATGACCGTGGGAAAATGAAGTATGAAGGGTGTGTTGCGTATTATTGGGATATAGGTGTATATATGTATAATGAATTCGTTGATAGGGATATTAACATTAACTTGTTAGGATAGTATTTTATTTTATCAATTTTACATGGAAAATATTCAATTTATGTATTGCATTTTTTATTTTCAATCGTTTTCTCGTTTTTCTTTTTATAATATATATATATATATTACGCAATGCGTCGTTGTCATGGTATGTGGTTTCAATATATATATATATACGTATGGGTTAACCAACAATTTCTCTCAAAAGCCAAAGTTTATACGCCATGATTACTAAAGTCATCTGCGTTTTGGGTGAAATACTGTTGGCCGTAAATCGCACACGATTTAATCACCATTAGTGGCGTTGGTGCGATCTGATGATCATTATATATATCTATATATACATAAAATACTTACTGCAGAAATAGAATTTAATACACTAAGTGATAAGCACATTCAGTGCGCCAAGCAGTTTGTAGTTTTCATTTTGGCAATTTCACTACAATGTGCCATTTGATTATTCCACTTGCTCTTTTGCTATACTCACATCTATATATATATATATATCTATATATATTTATATATGTATAGAGTTATATTTTAAACTATATCTACTTATATAGATAAATGACAGCGTACATTTCAAGATAAGATGGAAAAGCCTGTCATTCGGTGGTTAAACTTTGTTTCGTACTTGCCCTTTACCATTTTCTTTGAACTGTTTCCCTTCACCGCGTCGTTAATCACACTGGAAGTACACTGTGTTACGCAAATACTCACACACACATATATATATATATATATGTATTCATATGTATGAGTATACGTGTATAGCTTTGTGTGTCTTTTATGTGGCACTTATCTCGTAAAAAGTACACGACGGTACCCACAACCTACCCCAACTCTGTTATCAGGGTCGTTGTACATGATTTTATATATAGAATAATTATATATATATATATATATATATATATGATGTATCACAGGTAACATTACGCCATTTTATGTGCATATACTTTTTTTTTTTTATTTAAATCTATTTGTC
>CAJUYH010001755.1:32953-45814 GCA_910591685.1 Galerucella tenella
GTAGTATATATATATATATATATATATATATATATAAATACATATTGTACGCGAACAAGAGAAATATGGAATGAGCCCGAGTGTGTTTGAAGATATATATATATATATATATATATTTAACGAAAGTATATGGAGTGCAGAAGCCGATGTGAGTACGTATAATGACTAATAGCGGTAGTGAGACGAGGACAGTGGCGATGAAACGTGAGAGAGAAAAAGGGTTGCGACCAAGCCCATTACCTAGTGGAGAATAAGAAACACGTCCACAACGTGGTCGAGTTGGTACAGCCACAAATATATATATATATATATATGTGTGTGTGTGTGTATATATAGTCGACTCTACAAATCTCTTTTTCTCTCTCTTCAGACTTAACTCTCTTGTCCGCACTGTACTTTATAGCAGTATGTATGTATTTTTACTATACACTCAAGTTGTGTATGTGTGTACATACCTCTCTCTAGCAGTCCGTTCTTTATCCGATGACGCCTCGAGGCGAGTTCGTCCTTCGTCTGTGTATATATATATATATTGTTTTTTTTTTTTTTTGGGAGATTTTTTTTTGTTCTCTCCATTTCCTTGTTATATTCTCCATCTTATAACGTGCGCTCGTTCATTCTCTTCTTGCTTGGCGTGTGTAGCCCCCGCCAGTCTTTCACTGTTCTTCTTTTATATATAAATATATATGTATATATGTATATACGATTTATGTTTTTTTTTTTTTGTCTTCTTTTCATTTCCACGCGCCATCTCGTGTATTCTCTCTCACTCCCGCTCTTCCCCAATTCTTTCATCTTCGTTAATTTATTTATTCCTCTTCTACTCCTCGCTATTTCTTTTTTATTTTTTTTTTCCGTTCTGTTCCTCTTTTTTTTTTAAATCGAAACTTGAATCTTGATTTCCATCGCCCTTTGTGTTTTGATTTTTTTTTTTTTTTTTTTTTTTCTTTATTCTTGTTTGATTAGTTTTTGTTGAGTTTCCATTTCGCGTCGTGTTCCCTGTAGATTTGTGAGCAGGGGGGGAATAGAAAATGAGGAAGAATAGAGAAATGAAATAAGTAGACAAAACAAGAATTTATCTAATCTCGTGTTCGGTGTGTACGGTTTAATGAAGTTTATTGTTATATTTATAATGCGGAATTGATTTGAGATAGGATGAATGGAGATAAAAATGATGATGGCAGCGATAGTTACACACAAAAGTTCATTTTAATCTATGGGTAACATATATTAGCATAATATTTTTGTATGTTATCCAATTGACATTTTTTATTTTATTGAGAGTTTTTTTTTTTTTTTTTTTCTTACTGTTCTGTGAAGGAAATATTTTTGGTTGGGTTTGTGACAAACCAATAATAATTATATGGACAGATTCCCCATGAATATACCTTGTGAAAAACGGACAGTATATTTATTTACACAAAATATTTCATTGCTTTATTGTATTTACTGTTATTGTGCTTTTAAAATTGTTAGGATTTTATTTCTATTTAAATAATTTTACAAAATTCACGATGACAATTCTTTTCTGTAATGCAACATTTTTTACACCAACACAACTGTAAACAGAGACGAAAAAAAAAAAAAAACAAAGAAATAATTTTATGATTTATTTAGTTATATCAACCAAATTTATTTCAGATCTCTTCATGTAGACATTTTATTATAAACGATGAAATAAAAATGAAATAAATATAAGAAATATTTCAGCTGTTTCCAAGTGCAATATAGAAAGATTATCGCGTGCTATATTCATACATACATATATAGAGAATAACAGTGAGGGTGGGAGGGTGGGAGAGCGAAAGGCAGAGTTTTGTGGGAAAACGGCTACGGTGTCGAGCGTGCGGCTAAAGTTTGTCTCTATTCTTGGTCCTGTGGCGCGACCGCCACATTCCAACAGGTGCGAAAAGCCGTCGGCTGTGTTGTTGTACGTAACTATTAGGCTTATACATATATATATATATGTATAAAATATTCAGGTACACTTGTATTTTGTTATGCAGGAAAATCCGCCAGGCATTTATAACAACCCTTACTTGCTAAACGGCAGCTTTCATCCACGCGTCATGTTATAAATAAAAAAAAAAATTATACCTATATATAAATATGATAATAATAAAATAATAATAACAATGATAAATGTCATTAGTCAAATATATTCTATGGGTGAGACTCAATTGAAATTCATGAAGGAAGAGGCAACCTGTCCCTCAATTTTTTTTTTTTTTTTTTTTTGACAATTTAATTTTGTCACACAAACGTGAGGGTGCATAAACACTTTGAGGCATTTTTGTATTTTTATTTATCTTGCCCACGTCCTGGCACTTGACGAAGGCCTCGTTTTTTTTTCTTTTTTTTTTCTTCTTCTCTCATTTTCTGTTTTTCCTCTTTTTTTCTTCCATGTAGGTGTATATCATTATGTATTTGGGCACCCAGGCACAGGTAGACACTTTTTCATTACATATATTGTATATCAGTATTGGAGATGTATATGTGCTCGGTCACGTGCACTTTCATTGTATTTTCTGTATATATTTAGTTGATGCATGCACCAGTTTGATAATATTATACCTTGTCTCATTGTCAAACACGTTTGTGCACGAATTCCATGGATTCTTCAGTGTAAACACCAGATTCCAAAACACAGTCGCAAATTCTCTACTGTAGTACCTACATGCTTACATAGAGATATTGCAACGGTTTCTCTATTTTTTTTTTTTTTTTTTTTTTTTTTTTTTTGAAAAAAGATACGGGGAAATTTACGGTTTTTATCAGCTTTTATCTGATGTATTGTAAGACGTGTGCGGTATTTTTGCTTGCTATTTTTTTCTTTTTCTTTTTTTGTATGGAGCAAAGTGACTCATTCTTTGTTGCTATTTTATGGCTCATCTTTTCATAGTATCAACAATGAGTTATGCAGGATCTTTTTTGTGGCATTAGTGAAGAATTCAAAGCCACGAGACATGCGATAGAGGACATTAAGATACTTATGTCGTATCTATATATCTGGCTCTCAGTCGTCTGTTTTATCTCGAAACTATTTAAAGCCGAAATGACTTTGTATTGTCGTTGTGCTACTCTATATTTTTTTATTTTTTTACTGTTTATATATATTTATGTATGAATATTTATACTTTGTTTATATTATATTGCAATGATTTTTGGTGATGTTGATTATCGCAATAAATAAATGTTTAATGTCATGTTTTGTGCAAAAGCGATTTGCTATGGTTGTGCATTATCGACAATACATGTTGAGTTATACGTTAGATTGCTCTAGGTATTTTATATTTATGTGACAATCCATGATAAGGCACTTTTACATAAATATAATATAAATTTTTTTGGAATAAAACATTTATTCCATCTATTCAAATGACATTTTCGATTGATTATTTTTTTTCTTCGTCCATGGGTAAATTTGTATTGTGTGTGGATGAAGTATTACATACTAATTCCGTAATTTATTGTGAAATGAAAAAAGTCCAAAGATCCACTTTATTTTTTCCATTTTCGACGAAAAATGAAAAAAAAAAAATAATGTTTTTTTTTTTATTTCTTTATTCAATTGCGCAACGATTATTTACTACATTGCTGTACATTATCAATGATGTTTTTAATTACATATTAACAACAATGAAGAATAAAAAATACAGAATTGTATTTTATGTTCAGTTATATGTAATTAAAGAATTGAATGGCGGATGAATCATTTGATATAGAGCACTCAGTAAATATATATATATTTATATATGGTGCAATGTCTGTTTTGCCCCGTTGGCTTTTAAAGGAATGTGCGGGCGATATACTCTGATGGAAGAGTTGGAGAAACGTCGTGTGTGTCTTGCTTGCAATTCAATGTGTGCCTTTGCGTGATAAGCCGCAAAATTATAGTGAAACGCCCCGTCTTTCACGAGAAATAATGGCAAAGTACTTGAGTAGAGAATGCAAGAGGGTGTTTCTATTTGTTGGTGAGAGAGACCGGACGGTGGTGCAAGTAACAGTGAAAAATAAATAAAAATAAAATATAAAATGATACTGACAATAGTTTTAAACAGATATTTATGAGAAAAATGGGTCTTTACGTAAGGTTAAATATTTTTTTTTGTTTATTATAACAATTGTAATACGGCAGTAAAATTGATCGTGACATTTTTCTTTGCGTATTAATGTCCGGTGTATTGGCAAGTACAATAGTTGAAATAAATTGAAATTTACGAATTATTAATGACTCCTCAATATCTTAATGTCCATTCGTTTTTTTTTTACAAAATATTGATATATTAATTTTACTTCTGATTTTCGGTTTGTCAATATTTAATTGCAATATTTAGTATTTAGATAATGGCTATGCAACAATTTCATTTGTATTTGCAATACAGCTATTTTGCAAGTTTATTATAAAGCTGTTGATATCAATTTTAGAAACAAAATATAATTGACTGAACTCTCGTGATATTTTATAAATATCTATTACGTAGATTTTATATTGTAAGATATAAATTTTACAATTGTTTATTTCTATTCTTTCACTCTTTCGATTTTATGTAAAACCTATCACAATTTTTTTTTTTTTTTATTTTTTTTTTTACTAAGGCGCAAGCCTTTGAACTTGGCTATTGATGACGAAACGAAACGATAAATTTGTATTAATACACTCGCCATTACTATTCCTTTTAAACTCTCTATACCTATGTATTTTAAAATGTAAATATACAAATGTGTATTTGGATATGGACATAGAGAAGTCACCAGTTGACTCAAGGCCAATATCAACCATCATCTATTTCGTGTTTAATATTTTTTTTGTCCATGAACAATTTTATAATCGATTGAATATAGTGTAAGTACTTGTCCTGATTATATTTAGGGTCTTCTACTTATTTATTTATTTATTGATTAATAAATTTTTCTCTCGTCGTATTTTCCCTCGGTTTGACTTCACATTAGATTTATCGCGATGTAGGTGCACGTTAAATTTCAACTGCGGATATATTTGTTATACAGTATGAATGATTGTGGCTGAAATATTTATTGGGGGAAAATTGTGCGTTATATTGTGTGTTGGTTTATGTACATATTTGGGAATTTGAATGTTTCTGGCGACCACATTGCAACATTGATATGTTCAGTGTTCGACTCATTCATGCAGAAAATGATGTGAATATAAATATTTGAATTCATTGGTTAGTGTCCTATACTTATAAATAATACATGTAAATAAATATAAATATATATATCTATATCTATATGATAGTAATATAAACTGTATTTCATAACTTGTGGGTATAAAATAATGCAGTAAAGAAGACTATTATATAAATATATCTGTATTAAAGTGACTCGACAATTTTCAAGAAATGGAAGAATTTTTTTCTGTTCTATTTCGCTCTCTCGTTCGGTCTCTTTATTTTATTATTTTTTTTTTTTTTTTAATACTATGTTCGTTTTCATTTCCACTTTCCGAAAGCTTATTCCACGCAAGGTAAAAGCACGATATGAAATATTAGCAGCGCGTGACCTCATGCCCGCGAGTGTGTAGTCCAAAAAGGAAAAAGGCGAGGGGGAAAAAAAAAAAAATGCGAAAGAAGTAGGTAGTAAGCAAGAAAAGAAGAAATTTATGTCGCTCATAAGTTGCAACCGTGCAAATATCCGGCTTGCACTCTCTGTCGTCTTTCTATTTTTCTCTTCTTACTCTCAGTTGTATTTCGCACTTGCTCTCTTGCACTTTCTCTGTTTTATTGTTTTTTTTTTTTTTTTTCTCCCAACTTTCTTCTTTTTTTTCGCTCTTTCCGTATATTTCTTCATTGTATTTTGTGGTTGGCCGATAGTATACCAACTATTATTCTCACTTTTACCTTCGATGTTGTTTACGCGAAATTTGAAAATGCCAAAGTTGCCCTCGCGTATATTTAATATACGATTATTACTTCGCTGAAATGTTAATACTAGTAGTAGTAGTAGTAGTAGTTGTAGTTGTATTGCCTATTACTAATGCAATACCGTAGCACACTACTATACCCAATTGCATGCAACTGTGCACTGGCAATTTGTGACCCGACAATATGTCTTGAAACGCGATTGTATGTTAGAGGAGCTCATTAGCGCGTCAGGCTCAACGACGCGATTAATTGCTAAACGCGTACATCCCAAATATTTCATTCAGTTACTCCGGAAAAATTATGTATTGTACATGTATATAATTGCGTATTTTTAATGGGTTATATTGTTTATATCAATGAAATAAATAGCTATATTGGCATAAGTATTATTTATGCGTATAAATTTTTTTTCATTCAATGTTTTTGTAATTGTTTTCATTGCACCAAAGATACTTATTCCATTGCCATTGGTTTTATTTTTTATTTATGAATAATTATGGTGGAACAGTTGATCTCAAAATTTTTGCCGTGGATTTTTTTTTATCTGTTTTATCGTTGAATTTAATGCAAAAAAAAAAAGAACTTTTATGTGGATAAATCAATTTAGCACTTCGTGATGTAAATTTTTAGCATTTACATTGAAGTAATGCCGGTTTTAATTCAAGGATGTTCTTGTATTTGCAATTACAATCGACAAATTATAGCGTTATATATATTTAATGAAGTGTTTAATTGCTTATGGACAACTTGATTTCGCAGTAATTCAAATTCATGATAAAAATTATGTGAAAATATTCGCGATTATCTCTGATAATGGAGGAAATATTTTTACAAAATGGTGTAACAATTGTCACGCAATTTATTTAATTTAATGAATTAATGAAATATAAATAATTGCCACGATTTGATGATGAAAATTTTATTATTTTATTATTTTTTTATTCTTTTATTTTTATCTCTTGTACTATTTCATAATATCCACCTGTCCTTTGACTCGCATTCAATTTGAATAGAATGATATATTTTTTAAATTAAAAAGTAACTGAGCTACACGTGAAATTTATCTACATTGTAATGTAAAAACAAAAAAATTCGATGTCATAATTAACATTTAAATGTTATTTCTCTGTATACACACAAAAGTTCAGTGTCAATGGGTGGTATAATTACATAAGAAAAAAAAAAATATATACAAATATATGTACATATACTTGTATAATTTTTCACCGTTATGTCAAGATATGTGACATATATTTTTTTTTTATGTATATTCGAGTGCATAACTTATTTTATAACTGAAAATGTCTTGACAAATTGAATATAAATGAGAATTTATATAATATTGGTATTGGTTATATAAATATTAGAAAAACAGTAATATAAAAAATTATTTATTTAACGATACATATTTTTATTTACCTGTTTTTCAATATTCATGTATTATTGCTTTTTGTTTTATTTCTTTCTTTTTTTACATTGGCACATATTCCAAGCAGTAATTTGTTATGTAGTGTTTTATCACAGTAGTTAATGTAACATAAAACGTTTACAGGATGTTAATAAAAAATTTATGTCAAAATTTGGTAATGGCGTGTGGCCATTTTCGCGTCTGTTTTATCTCTAATCGCATAAAAAATATGGAATTGAAACTACAATGGAATAGAAAAAAAAAATACACTCTCATTCGTTGAAGAAATTGATGAAGAATCAATTTTTTTTTTTTATATCAGTCAATGACATTTACAATTTAAAATTGGATGGTTTACTCGAAATTTATAGTTTGAAAGTGGCAATAATTGACGGCAGTTCGCCATTTTTATTGCATTATATAATAAATACTACACCTTTTTACAATGGCGGTGTTAAATTTTATTAGATAAAAAAATGTTTTATGACACATGTATAGTTTATTATAAATTGTTTCACGTTTAAATTAATTATTTATCGGTACGATAATGTATTATTGAAACAATTATTTATTTGTAACATTCAATGTGTATTTATTTCTGAGATATACTCCACATAGCGGTCGTGGGAGCGCCTGGGAACGCGCATTCAATTTCTAAAAATATGCAAATCCATACACAAGTCCTATATATATATATATATATATATATATATATACAAACATACATATTATCTTTCACATTGATAAATTTCTCGGCACTTGCGCACGATTAATATTTTTTTTTTATTCTATCTCCCGCAACTTTTCGTATCGGTTCTTTTATTTTTGTTTTTTTTTTATTTTTTCATTGCTTTCTCTCATTCGCACGCCACAATTAATTTCAATACAACTGCGAGGATTTAAAAAATTTTTAATGCACAATTTACCAACATAAAACATCTCTATATTGAATTAGTAAATGGACAAAATTCTCAAGTCATATATAAGCCCACAGTATCGTTTTATTTTTTATTTTATTTATTAATATATAGGATTACGCCATTGCCAACACATCCGTAACAACATAATACAAATGTATAATGGTAGATATAGACAAAACAATTCGGTGAAAAAAATTATGTGAGAGGAATTTTTCTATGACGCTGCGACTCATCTCGATATAAAAAGAAGTGTCTCTTAAAAAAAAAAAAAAAAAGAATAAGAAAAGTTATTGCCGTATTCTGGTGGTGTAGATTGTAGATTTTAAATATGAAGCAAAGAAAAATAACGACAAAACAATAAAAAATATAATAAAATAATGAAATGTCTACATATATATATATATTTATGCAGAGAGATGTTGGATGCGAGTTTATTTGTACGATATAAAGTCTTCATCTTCTTCTCTTTAATATTAATTTTTTTTTTTCCATTTTTTTTTTTTTTTTTACTGACGCTTTTAACCTCGCTACGCAGTTTTATTATGACAGAGCATCGAGTCTCGCTTTTAACCTCTTCAGGGACAAACTTAGTTTCGAAGCATCAAAAGCCCTCTGTCTCTAGTGTTGCGTTTAACTACAGACAGGCGAACAATTTTAAAATGAAAGTTCACATGATGAACATGGTCCTTGGCGCACGCCATTCTTCCACCAACTTCATATTATTCTGCACATTAAATATATATAATATCATTAAAATATTTATTACATATACCCCCCAATTCCATTCACCTCAATAAATTTATCTATATAATATCAATTTGAACTCCATTTACTCTCCATTTTATTATGTCAATTTCAACTATGAAATATGCCACTAAATCAGTTCAGTTCGACACCTCTTCTATCACATAAACATACATATATATATCTCACATGATTTCATTGTCTCGAAATAGCTGTATCCATAAAGTAGCTATTAAATTATTTGCCAAAGTGCATGTGAATAATAATTAAAATGTTCATATTGAATAATTTTCACTATGCAACTGATACAATTTCTCTTGGCTTTCATCATCATTTCTCTTTATCTCTCTATTCTGTCTTTCCCTCTTTCCATACATATACTCCCTTGCCTCGCTTACTTATTTTAAGTATAGTTCCGTAGCAGCAGCATCAAACAACAAAGTCATGGCTCGAATGATCCATTAGCAGGCGCGAGAATCAGAAGAGGAGAGTTGAGTCGAAGTGCGCAAAGCGTCAGGGACTACTTGACGTTACTGAACACTCTCATTCGCTCTCTGTTTCACCCTCTTTAACTCTCTGTATATTTCAACTTGTCGTCATCGTCGTCATCGTCGTCGTCGTAGTTGTGTAGTCGGCCTCGTTGTCATCCCCTTCAGGTGCCACTCGACTCGCAAGAGGCTGAAAGTCGACGAGCCCGCGATAGTTTAGAGAGTATATACCGATAAAAGAAAAGAAAAGCAAGGAAAAACTACCAAGTGAGATTAAGAATGAGAGGGTGGGAAAGAAAATGGTATTCTGGGGGTGTGTGTATGTGTATGTATGTGGTATACGTAAGTAGATATGAAATGTTTCATATTAATTCAGCCATTCGTTATATCAATCAATTGCAGTGAGAGAGTGTAAACAATTATTTTTTTAATTTATTGTGAAAATATTCTCATTTAATAATTATATTGATACTCATTTATTTTTTGAAAAAATAATATTTTTAATTATTTTCTTTTTGTTCTATTAATATTTAGAGTGTTTTATTGCCGAGTCGCTGGGGAATTTGTGAAAATGGTGTATTGTAAAATAATAAAAGAAGCAAAAGTGAATTGAAAATTTGTTATTTTTTTTTTTGTTTTTTTCAAATAAATACAATGAATTTATGGCAGCATTTCAATTTTACTATTTATTTTGTCTTTGGTGTGTGGTTGATGGAGTTTTTCAGTAAAGTCAAATCATTTTAAATTATCGTATTTCATATTTTCGCAATTTGAAATAAAAATTTGATTGGTTGGCCCAAAGAACTGTAAATGAAAAAACAAAAAAAATATGGTTTGACTTTAATAGTGGGTTGCTCCTTTTTGCAAAATCAGTGGGAGAGTTAGTACCAAAATACCTATGTATATATATATTGTATAGAACGGCATTGCAATACACTGTAGGGGAACAAATAGAAGGGACCCGCGATGTTTTTTTGCCTTTTTACTTTTTTGTGTTTAACGTTATTGCTCTGTTACAGAGGAAATTGTGCTGGAAAAATACAAACGGAGTATTTGATGTATACTGTAGAGTAATGTGGTTGGGTTGCATCGTTCCTTTTATTATTTATCATTTTTTTTTTTTTTTTTCCGCATTATATATATATGTACATGTGACATGCGTTAGATGCGAAAGGGTGAAAGATGAAAGGAATATATAGTGGGAGAGAGTCAGAGAGATATAGGAAAAAAAAAAGAAGAAGAAGAAAAAAGGAGAAGTGCTTGTTGGGCTTTTGCTTGTGGCAATGCGTTTTTTTTTTTCTTTTCTTTTTTATTTTTCACCATCACCAACTGATGATGATCGCGCGGGCGGCCGTTGAAATTTTTCTTTGGTGTCGCTCATTCCTTTGATGGATATATAAAATTGATATAGGTACATGTGTATGGATGTATTCACATAGATGTATACATGTAATATTCACCTTTGATATAAAGTAACAAAGGATATGAAAATGGTTTTTATTAATGTGGAAATTTTAATAGAACACGAGTGTGTCATTTATTTGTCATATATATATATAGATAAATGTGTGTGTGTGTGTATATGTATATATGTATGATGCAATCTGTCAACAGATATCTTTAAGTGAAAACGGAATGTTTATGAAAATGAAGAAAAAAATTTCATACTGATGAAAAAAAATTTTTCCTCATATTCAAACAAATCAAATGAATCTTTTATGTGTTGTTGATATTATATTTGTCACTTGTGCGACACTGACATTTGTTAGCAGACCGAAAATCTCCCTGAGAAATTGAATAATATATATATGTGATTAAGTTAACTATTTATGAATCACTGGGGGAGGGACTTTGAAGTCCCTTGTCGCATATTACATTACATGAATATTTGAATGGGTGTGAAGAGTAAAATTTACGTTTTTTATATTTATTCTTTTTATGAATTTGAGATGATTTTCTTGTTTTGCTGCAATTTAACTTGCATATATATATATGTGTGTGTGTGTGTGTGTTTGAAAACGGTTGCCAAAGGCTGCTATTCATTGTTGAGAGTATAAAGAGCGGCAAAAAGCTCGACGCACACGTCTTTTCTCCCATTCGTTGTATTATATTTAGCAATGAGAAACGTCCGGGTCAACTTTATAATTGGCCAGGCGGGAATAAATATATATATATATATACATTTATGTATGTATGCGTTAAAGTGTGTGTTGACAACTCTCTATGTATAGTTGCGGGATATTTGAATATTGATTTATATGTGTGCACATGTGCTGGTGTATTTGTATATTATTCGTTGAGGAGTGCAATCGATTATCCGCTGATTCAACCTGTCATATTTTTGTTTATGTTAGATGTCAAGGGGATGATATTGATGATGTCTCAGCGCAATTTTTCACACTTTTCACAATTGAGATGTTGAATTTATTTTAGCATATATATATATATATACAGCGCTTTTTTGTGCCAGTGTTTTTTTTTTGACTCTGAAGTCAATTTTAACGTGTGGAGGACGTTTGATAGAATGAATTGTAACTGCAAACTTTTATTACTTCAGTTGATTTATTAAAATTTTTCTTGGTGTCCATTTCACATTAGAATGTTTCAATTAATTTCAATGTAAATGATGTTAATTTATTAGAAATTTTGTTTAAATCTCCGAGATTGAGATGAATTTTTTCTTCGAAATTTATTTGGAATATTCGCTGGAAAAAAGAATGGACAGGGAATAAATTTTACGTAGCGAAATAAACTTCTTTTTCACTGTGATAAATATATATATTTATATAAAGTTTGACAGTAATACAATTTTATTTTTTGATGATGTCAGAGAAAGAAAAAATTTATACATCCATATTCAACAAATCCAAAGTATTATTTGTATATGAAAATCTATCGGGACATGAACCACTCATTTATTTGTATGCAATTAAAAATTGCTCGAGTGGTTATAAAACATTGAGAGCTCTCGTGATACTGATACATCTCTGTGAATACTCAACTTCACTTATATATTCACCTATACACACACACACACAAACACTTATATATATATATATATAAATTTTTTCTATGGCCAATTTACAGTCTATTATACAATTCAAATTAGTTTTTAATCTTTAATATCATGAGATGATTACTGGGTTGGTTCTTCTCGTATAAACAACATTTGCCATTTGTGGTTAGTTGGGATATAAAAGAAAATAAGTAAAAAAGTAGCAGGAAAAATATTTCCTCTACTTTTCAGTCTCTCCTTCAGTCATTTCCGCCGGATAGGTCGAAATTCTCCTTTCAGTATAGCTAAAGTTTTATTGGCGTTCAATCTCCGCTATTGCTACAGCGATCTTTGAATAAAAAGAAAATCGCGAAGAAAATGTGGGGCGTGAAGAAATATAAAAATATAAAAAAAAAAAAAA
>CAJUYH010001755.1:45914-88339 GCA_910591685.1 Galerucella tenella
AAAAAAAAAAAAAAGAAAAGGTAAAGAGGTCCGAGGAAGTATTAGGAAATAGAGCGTAGGGAAAGTGTAGATGGTATAGAGAAAAATCGTAAGGTCGGCGAATAAAAATTAATTCAATATGAGCAAAGAGGTGAAGGAAGTGAAAATGGAAGAATGAAAGGCAATGGTGATAAATAGATGGACGAGTGAAAGAGAGCGAGACTGCAAAATTCGTGACCGGAAATTGCCCCGGGACTTAACGATCTCACCCGGGGGTTATGAGGTTCGATCTTGCGTTACAAATTTAAATAGAGTCTGGCTCCCTGCACTACGTTTGTATATATATATATATATATTTTTTTTTTTGGTGTCCTCGTTCACGATGTATACACGAAATAATTTTATATACAGGTATAAATCTGCACATATAATATACACTGATGATAAATCACAATATTGCAAAAAAAAAAAAAAAAAATTAAAAAATAAACGAACAAAAATAGAGGAAATATGAAATAGAAGTTATAATGAAATTATATAAATTCGAAATATTTTGAATTTAAGTATTTTTTCTTATTGTTTTTTAAAATATAAAAGTGGATATTGAGATATATTATTTTATTTATTTGGTATATTGGAATGTGACTTTGATGAGTATGTCCGAATTTTTATTATTCCTGTTTTTTCTTTTTTTTTTTATTATCAACTCTCAAAGTCGATTTATTTATATCAGTGTTTCACTGTTTATTAGTATGTGTCAAAAATAAATTGCATATTCCACGCGTTTGACCGAAATTTCATCAATGAAAATATCTCAAATAATTCGGTTGTATTAAACAAAAAAGAAAAAAAAAAAAAAATTTCTTGCCAAAATTTCACTGTTGCCTTTCATGAATTTTTTTTCACGATAACTGCACTGACTTCTCGTCATTATACAAAATGCAGTTACAGTGCAGTGTATTTGTGACGTTGGTGGAATGAAGGTACGAAAAAAAAAAAGAGAGAGAGAATTAAAAAAAAATAAAAAAAAATAATATAAAATAAAAAACAAGAGACGTTGATGGAAACGGATTGAAAAAGCAAGAAAGAAAGATAAAAAATGGAAAAAAAAGCCGCGAGCGTCTCTTATACACCCTCTTACAGTTGGGCTTTGGCATCGCGTGTTGCAACGACTTCGCCGGAATTCTAGAAACAAACGAGTCGTGCGGCGCAGCGAAGAAGTACACGAGGCACCGTGAGAGAAAGAAAGAGAGATAGGTAGGTAGGTAGGATATAGATAGAAGGGAACTAAGCTAGGAGGTATTCGGTGGAATAGAACGACCAGAGCAGCCTTACACACGAAGAGAACGTGCAAACGTACGTGGCTGACGCCAATGAACTGCAAACGTAGAGCGACTTGGAACCGGCCATTTCTTTTACCTCCTTATCTTTTATTTTTCGTCTCATTCTTTTTCCCTTGCTCTATACATATACACGTGTGTATGTGTGTGTGTGTATGGGTACACTCATGCTATCTTCATTTCAAACATACTGTATTGGTCTTTTTCTCATGGTCGTTTGCGCGCGACAAGGTTGGAAAAGCGGAAAAAACTTTGGATGTGCACGATTTGTTTTATTTTTTTTTTTTTCTTTTATTCGTAACTGCATATATATACATATACACCAATGACATTCTTCAACACAAATATGTTTCATATGAGGTGTTTTTTTTTCTCTTTGTTCTTGAATATAAATATGTACGTAGCTTTCAAGTGATCGCAGACTCCATACCAGATGTTGTATGGTTGAGCTATTTTTTTTTTTTTTTAATTCTCTTTGAATTCTTTCTTTTTTCTTTTTTTTTCGTTTGAATTATTTCCACTTGTGTTTGATTTACAACAGTTTATACGTCTAATTGTCGTTTTTTTTTTCTCTTTTCAATATTTTAGCGTGTGTTTATAAATGAAATGTGAAAATGATTAAAATTTATTTGCCCGGTATTTTTGTTTTGTGTTTTTTTTTTATTCAATTTAAAGAACAACATATATTCAATTATTTAAATTGCGGAGTGCCCGAGTGTATTTGCGGATATTTTTGGTATGTAGGTGCGCGCGAGTACTCAATAGAGGCGTTGAATCATTGGGCGTTCTTGTATTTTCGAGTGTTTTTGGCTACAGCTAAAATAAACCTAGCGAGAGCGAGAGAAAGAGAGAAATAGGCAGACAGACAAAGCGCAAATAAACGCGAAGCAACGAAAAGGGGAAGCGTAAAAAAAAAAAAAGAAAAAAAAAAAAGATAGAAAAGTGTAAAGCCAATGCCACGTGAGTAATAAAGTAGCTTGTCAGTATCGTGTGCATGCAGTCGGATAAAAACTTTTCTATTTTCGTTTATTTTTATTATTTATTTATTTATTTATTCATTTGTTTTTTTTTATATTGCATTGCCCATGTGGGACTTTGCACTCGGGCTTTTAAAAACAACTGCGCGTTTATTTATCCAATCCGAGCGCTATTCTGACGAAAGATGAGCGAATAGAGAGCGATGAAAATTATATAGCTGTACAGTAAACTATATATACTCTTTTCACCCTGATGATATATATATATACTTATATTTTGAAATAAGAGTTTAGGCTGTGTTTGGAATATATATTTTGCGAATTTTGTTCCACTACTTTTATGGTTCCTCTTTGCTTATTTTTTTATATTCCGCCCAGTTTGCATACATGTATACACACTTTGCCTTATATTTATTTCTTGATAACTTTATTCAAGATTTCACCCGTCGATTTCGTCTACTTCGTGTTTATAGTGGTATGGTAGTTGTGGCAGAGGAAGTTATGCGTCGCCCGTGCCCTCTTGTATATGAAGGCAACCAAGATTTTTCCCACCTTATACTCAACCAACTATGCATTTACCGCGGAAACCATAAAGCCAGTGGCCGCACTACCGGACGGGTTATGAATAAATTTGTAAAAAGCCCTCAAGACTCGGTGAGAGTGACGCTACCATACACGTTACATAGCCATTTATTGTGTATATATATGTAGCAGTTGGTATATATAAATCATAAATCCCAATGAAAGAATTAAAAGTGAAAAAGAAAAGAAATAAAAATTGAAGAATTAAAACTTACCGAGATCCATATCAAATGTAAATTTATAATGTTCTTTTTTTTTTTTTTTACTTCTTATTCTATTTTTTTTTTGTTTCATTGTTGCATTAACGAAGCTCTTTATATAATCAAAAAAAATCTCGTGTAAAAATCCACTGAAAATTTATGTTAAATAAAATGAATTGGGCATAAGTTTTATGTGGGATTTTGAACAGGAGGATTTGCTTTTTAAAATGAATAAATATTTATGACAGAACAAAAAAAAAAATGTATAAATCTTCATGTTGAATTTAATGTATTATTTTTAGGTTAGGACTGTAACATATTTTTAAATTTATTTCCGGAATGTATATCATATTGCGTGACTGAGAGTAAAAAGAGAGTATATATAGTGGATGTTTATATACAATACGCATACTACGTCAATTTGGATTTAGCGTAGTGATATTGTTTGTGTTGATGTGAAATAATATTGAATTGATATTGATATTTTGCTTTTATATTTTTGGCCAAAGCATTTTTGTCATCAATATTATGGCAAAATATTTTTTATACAAAATTATCGATGGATGTTTCAACATACAGTAATACACTTTAAAAAATCTTACTAATTCTTAGTAATCAACACTATTTTGTAGCTAGTTAAATTAATTTTTAGAAATTTTTACTAATTCCCAAAAATTACCACTGAGTTTTAATAGTTTATTCCATTTTCTACTACTTTACACTAATTTTTCCACATTGACACGACTATTTATTACATTTTATGAATTTCAGGTAATTATTTCTATATATTTGATAACTATCTCACATTTTTTACACGCTATCATTAATTTATTATCAATTTTATATTCCCACTTTAAATATATCAAAATTGTTTATTAAATCCTATCTTTCAACATATTTCTCTAGATGTTGACCACATATTTTTGTGGCCAAGTACCACGTACTTTCAATAAATATTTAAATAACCATGACAAGAGACAGAGAGAAAGAATGTTGACTATGAGGTCGCACGATGCTGTTAATAGGCAACATGGGGGTATAAAATACAAGGGTGGCAATGAGGATGACGTTGAATCACCTACGTCCATTCATGATTTTTCAAAGACCTCTTTTCTTTTATCCACACTGCATCATCATCATCATCATCATCATCATCATCCCAATCCTATAACTTCCCTTCCATCACTCTCAACTCGCACACAAACTCTTTTCTCTATTTTTTAATTTTTTTTTTTTCTCTTCTTTTCTTTTTCTTCCCCCTTATAAGAAGCTCTGGCCCCCGGGCGACTTGAAATTATTTAGTCCCGTATACCTCACGTTCTCCACCATTATACTCTCCGCAATCACTATCCACTGACTATTCTAACGTTCTCTCAATCTTTTACTACACTTCTCCTCTATCCTTCATCACCACTATTTCCACCTTATTTTCCTCAAAAGTTTACGCAAAACTTTGCCATAACTGAGAACTTATACATCGTCAATTTTTATTTTCTTTCACATGGCACTTATTCATGTATACATATATATATATATATACATAAATCATATATCAAATATATATATATATACACTTATGTGTGTGTATATCCTTATGCGAAAGTTGGGATTTTTTTTTTTTACGAGGGCACATGTCCGTAATCTCAACAACTCATAATCGTGTATACAAAATGCACGAGTCGCGACCACGCGATGCGAGAGAGTCTGACCTCTGACGTGTTTTTTTTTTTTTTTTTTATTTATTATTTCTTCCCCTTTTCGATCTCCATATATATATATATATATATATTTATTTATGGTGAAAGTTCTTTTGGTATATTATGTATGCCCGGAGGGTAAAAACTGTATGGTGAAACTCGTTGTCGTCTCATCGTCGTATATGTTCGTCATCATTGTTATGTTTTCTCGTGTGGGCTGTTTAGACTTTCGTCGACCCAACAATACATTATATATATATATATATATATATATAAACGTGTGTTTATCTATTTATATTGAACATGATATTTGTGTATATATAGATGGGAGGAGAGGGAGAGAGACGGAGAAATGGCGTAGGCAAAATATACAGTTATATATATATATATAGGCAACAACTCTCTATGGATAGAATAAATGGGCGATTCAAGAGATGCCACGAGGCCGGAAGTGAACTCTAGGGATAGACAGAGGTAAAGAGAGAGAGAGAGAGAGAGAGAGAGAAAGATGGAGAGTGTAAGGCAAGCGTAACGGTTCCTCTTTGCGCGCCTTCCTCATGCCAATCGCCGTCTACGTCTCTCTTTCTCTCCATCTATCTATCTATGTCTCACTCTTTCATTCGTTCATTCGTTCATTCTTTCCTTCTCTATTCGCTCGCTTGCTCCAATGGCGCTTTTCAAAGTTCACGCAGGTTGATGCACCGGCTCGTCGGCAGGTTGCTCGAACGTCTGGAACGCGGCATATATAGGTAAAGTGTGAATCCCATTCCGATTCAAATGGATATGGTTATCCTGTTTGTTTGTATGTATATATGTGCGTGTGCATTTGTGTTTTGTGTGTGGGTATGGATGAAGAGATATATAGTGGAGTGAGATAGTATTTGTATTGCTTAGTGACAGTGTATAGAGAATAAAATGTTACAATTTTTATTCACTTGCTAAATTATTTTTCATTTTTATTTATTTGTTGATTAATGAGAAGAATTTTTATTTGTTTTTTTTATTTGAGTAAGTAGGTTAGCACTGTTTTAACAGGATATTTGTTGCAATATGCAATAACAAATGAAAATTGCAAGAGAGAAATTTATTTTGGTATAGACAGGTGTGATGTTCGATTTTATTGATGGATAAATAAATAATTGTATTTGTAAATGAATTTTGATGGAGTGAATAAGAATAGTTGACTGCGGACCGACGCTCAATACATTTTCTCGATGGTAAATCAATTAGTATTTGACAAAATTTTCCGACAGTAGTGTCAGCGGCGGAAATAAAATAAAAGAAAGAAAAAAAAAAAAAAGATTCTGAAGCAGAATGAAAATTCAAAGTGTAAAAATAAAAATGAACAATTACATTAAAGGAATTTCGATAGTCTATTAACTAATTTATATCTTTCACATGTCAACATTTAGAAAATCAATAGTTGGCTCAATCATTAGATTACTCGATATATATATATATATTTTTTTTTTAAGTTTATATCATATTTGCAACAGTCCCATCACTTTTTTTTCTCTTGTATTTTTAATTTTTCATCATTGTATTTTCGGAAAAAATGAAATTTATTGGGATTGTTCAATGGTTCCAATTGCCATGCGGCAAATGTGTAACATTCGGTCAAATGAAATGCATTTGTATGGTATAGCCAGTGTAAAAGAGAGACACGAGATGTGTTCTATTGCCATCGGCACGTTTTGCTCGCGTCTGTTCGAATACATGAATATGCAACGCCAACTCCCACGGCAATTCAACTCACGACGTTATATACAATATATATATATATATATATATTGTATGTATATATGTATACCTATTATACACACATATACAGATATATATATATATATATATATATCCCTCAGGATAAAATGGAATGAAAATTCAATCGAATTGTGACATTGACGTATGAACGATCGGACGGCAAAGTACTTTTACGATTTTATCGTAGTCAATGCACGAGTAAATAGAACTTTGCAAGGGATTTGAAAGAGATTATTGATATGAAAAAAAAAAAAAAGAATAAAAGAAACAAAAGATAGTAATATTCACTTTTTTATTTTTAAATTTTGAATTTGGCGAATTGTCAAAAGGGAATATGAAATAGTGCTCTTCAGTCACTCGTGAATTATTTATCAATGAGAAAATATCGATTTCATTTGATTCTCATGACCTATCGTCAATACATATATATATGTATGTCCTCAAGAAACCGCAAGCATAAAAAAAAAATGATAATAAAGTAGGAGGCAACGATGTTATTAGTTGGCTTTCGTTTCTTATTCAAATTTATGCACGAGAGGAAAGCGATGCGAAAAAATCTCCTTCTTCCGCTTTTCCCTATCTCTATCTCAATTTTTTCTCTTATTTTTTTCTCTCGTGGATTTTTCGTTTCTTCTTGTATTTATCATCATCTTTTTTTTTTTTACATTCTTGGGTTCATTTGTAAGGTGCAGTAAAATGAACTTTGTCACGTGCGCTCGTCCTCTTTATACCGGGAATTTTCTTTAAAGATTCGTACATTGCTTTGAAGACCTACACTGTCATTTGCCCGTTATTAATAAATACAGGTATATATGTAGACACGTAGGTAATAAAGACAAAAGAGGAATGTTTCGCGTAATTGTGTTAGTATATATATATATATATATGATTATCCAGTACAACGGTGTATAACGACCAACTTGGCCGCACTTCTAATTGCCCGAGCGTTTGCACGACGACTGAGAAAATTATTCTATTGCAGCTCAAAAAGAAAAATAGGGAATGAAAAAAAAAAAAAAAAAAAAAAACTAATTGAAAGGGTAAAAAAATTTATCACGGTACTTTTGTCATTCTTCGTCGACTGTAAAGAACTTGTGAAATCCGAGTTTTGCGGTCCGCTCTCCCGAGACAGACTTTTCTCTTATTTTCTTCATTCTTTATTTCTTTCTTTTTTTCTTTTTCTTTTTTTCTTGCTGCTTCTCTCTTTCATAAGAGGAAAAGAAGAAGGTGAAGGAAAAAAAAAAAGTTAAATTTTTCTCTTCTTTTTCGTCCCCCCCCTTTTTTTTTTTACTTCGTCTTGTTGTCCGGATCCGGTACAGCGAACTTGTTCGGAAGTTGACTTGATGCCATGAGAGAAAGAGAGATCAAATGGTTCACAAGTTGACTTGAAAAACCAGAACAGAACAGTTTACACATTATTCACTTTTTTGAATATATAAGTATATTTATATGCAAGGCAATTTTCATATTTCTATTTTGCATTGATATTTCTATATATATCTTTTTTATTTATCTCGCTTATTCACAGTTGTATATTATATAAAGTATTGTATTGTATTTGATTTCAAGTAACTGTTCAACAAATTTTGTACACAATACTCAATTAATTGATATAATAAAGCAATATTAATTATTATTATTATTGAAGAGTGAATAATTATTGGGAAATTAGAGTTCATTGTATTGGGCTTCGTGCTCGAAGAGTTATGTACTTTACTCTATTATTTGGTAAGCTTTAAGGGGTAGTAACATTGATAAAATAAATTGTATGAATTATTTGGCTTCATGGATAATATGTTTATTAATTGTTGGGACAAGTTATTCAAGTTTTTTATTTTTATTAAATAAGAAATTGCCAAACAATTATTTTAACATTGTATTTTTTATTATTCACAATATTTATTGTAAATTGATGTATAATACAGTGAATAAAAATAAATTCGTAATAATTTTATCAATTTACTGAACGAAAATTGGACAAATTGAGAGGATGGAAATTTTTTTTTTAGAAAATTCATACAGTAAATTGTTGTACAGTAGACGGTAAAACTTTGGTAATTGGGTGTAATAAACTAATTTTTTATTTTTTATTTATTTTTTTTTTTTTCACTTGGTGTGAAAAATTTTTACGTTGTTAAAATAACTTTATATTTGTACTTAATAATTACTTATCTCCGTATATTAAATTTTCATCTTCTTGAAGTGAATGTCATTAGTGTCATTGCAGTGAACAAAACGTAGTTACACAATTACACAACTAAACTATCCTCATTGTCAATTTAATTGTATGAAAAATTTATGGAAAAATAAGACAGTGAAAAATTTACAAAATACTTTGTAATATTTTCCATTCACTCACATGATAATTATCAAAGATAAATGCACAAATTCTCCTGATAACAACATTAAAAAATATTTTGAAATATTTTTCGTAATATTTCAACAGTATTTTTTAAAAACTCGTGTGTGCATTCTCGAATTTTTTCATCATATATAACACCGTGAATATACACACTACTCAAATACATTACTGTAAACGTCTACATCTCTATTTTACACAGCCAATTTAATTTTTTAATTCGACATTTTATTTCCTTTATTAGGCATTAAGTAATTCGATGAATGGCTGTAATATAGAGCTTCATTTCACGGAAATGTTGTTCTACAAAGTAAAGAATGGAAGGAAGAGTGAAAAAAAAAAAAAATCCCAAGAGTGCCCTTCTTGCTGCGGAAACTCAAGTGTTATCCGTAGGAATATGCGTCCGACGTGATCTTCACGAGAATGCACCGCATTTCGCATCAGACTCTTCTAACGAGCTCTTTTCCTACGTAGATGCGCGCGCACTTTTGCGATTCAACTAACGGTACTACACCTCCGAGCTATGGGACTGAAAATAACGAATGTAACGATTCCGAATGGATGCACAGCATTCCCGCAGTAGTGCTACGGCATCCGGTCGACTTTTCTTATATTTCTCTCTTCCTTTCTTTATAATCTTTGTCTCGCTCTCTTTTTTTTTTTTTTCCCCATTTCGCCATTTACTTCATTATAATATTCCATTTCCCCTTGCATTTTCTATCCACATTTATGTAGGTTCGCGTGTGTATATAAGGACGTGTAATACCGAGAATTCACATGCTCAATATTAATTACAGAGGATTAAAATAATAAAAATAACAACTCTTGTATGTTTATCCAGCGACAAATCGATGGTACATCCCACTCTGCCTATATTAAAATTTATCCTCTATATATTATTTTTTATTCTACACAATTTTATTTGTTTTAAAATTTTTTTTTTTATTATTTTATTCCCTTACCTTCATTGCCTTTCTCAAAGTCACTGACATACTTTTTTAATTTATTGCATTTTATTTACATAAAATTTCTGCGGATAAAAGTTTAACTCTCGTGTATTATATACCTAGTTATATATATATATGCTCACAAAGTTGTATCATTTTACGAGACTTTTAATCAATGTATGTATATAGAACTTTACAAAAGAGAGAACAAAGAAGAAAAAAAAAGAAGTTGATGGTGCTTTTTATATATTTTCTAATATTTTTTTTTTATCTCCGAAAATTCAAATCGGATATACTTTGTCAGAATTATTCTCAATTCATTGTATATAGAAGCGACACTGCCAGTGAACTTCACTTTCTCTTTTTTATTTATATTTTATATTTTATTTATTATTATTATTATTATTATTGGTATTATTATTTTATTCTTATTTTTATCCGTACGAGCAGCCATTCTCGCTCTGTCTCTCCTGGAATCCCTCTGGGTCTTGTATTATCTGTTCTGGTTATTGCGTTCATTCACCGATTGAATCAACTTTCGCAAGTGCGCGACCAACAGCATGCGAGAGAGCGCAATAAAAAAAGGATATAAATGAAAAAAAAAAAAAATATATATATATATATATATATATATATATATAGTGGCTATCGAAAGATGGAGAGAGAGAGTGAGTGAGAGCGGCAAAGTTGTGTGATTTCACTGACTGTTGCGGTTGCAACAACGAGAAGCGAACAGGTGCGCTCGACTCGCGCTCGTGTGTGGGACGCGTGAAAATATTTCATGGTATCCAATAGTGGCCATGTATACGTATAAACCGTCCACTATTTATTCACTCCCAATACGCATACATGTATATAAATTTATATGTGTTTACATAATATATATGTATCATGGACTTTCGATCAACAACATCAATACAAAAAACGCATTTCATTTGAACAGATGTATATAAATTTTCTTTTATTTATTTATTTATTTTTTTTTACTGATTCATTCGAACATATACACATTGATTCGTGATTTTCGTCATTGCCTGGGGTCTTGCTCAATATCACGTAATAAAAATAAATAAGAAAAATATATATATATATATATACACATACGAATATATATGAAAGAAATAGATATAGAAAAATAATAAAAATGAAATATGAAAAGGAATATTTTTTTATTTTTTTATATAACAATTTGTGTGAGTATTTTGTATTAATATATTTTCCTTCTTTTGTATATATATTTTTTTAATGACCTTTCCCGCAATATTGCAGGAAGCGATTTCTCATACTGATAAAGTTATATCTCATTCGTTTTTTTTTTTCCTCTTTCTCTCGCTTTATCTTCTTGTTGCCTTGCTAAAACGACCCTTTTTCTCACCACCTACATACATACATATATATATAAATATATAAACACACACCTTTTCCTCTTCTTTCTCGTCATTCCTCCTCTCTGTCTCTCTCTCCCCCTCCTATTTCCTCACCTATACTTTTTCTCTCATATGCACGATATATATAATTAAAAATAACTCGCGAATTATCCCGATTATACTCACGCTCGGGCAGTTGATTTAGAGCAACACAATATACTATCACATTATAATCACCATCACCACCACAGTAATCACCCACCACTAAACAACAACAACAACAACAACTGCTCCAGTTGTAAATTATTTAGCTATGATAACTAAAATCCACATAGTCCTCATCATAAATCCAAGGAATAATAAATATAAACAGAGTGGAAAGACCAAAATAAAAAGAAAAATAGAAGAGCAGGGAGAATAATAATTTATATATGGTTACTGTGAATTTTTTTTTTATTTTTCTTTACAAACCCTCTTGGTACTTTTCGCAAAAATTCTCTTTTTTTTTTTTTCGGTTTCTCTCTGTCTCTTTGCATATGTATCATGTGCGAGATCCACGTGGATTTAGTAAATGACACCTTAGTTCTCGAGGGTGTAATAAATATATAAGTATGTATATATACTTTTGTAACTACAGACATTTACATAGAATTAGATAGAGATATAAGTTATATTTATTTTGTTTGGCGTTACCTCGTATTAAAATTCGTTTACTAGTTTAAACTTTTATTTATTTCTATGCTATTTAATAATTATGTCTCTGTTCAATGTACAGATAATTATTTTGGTATATTTATCTCTTCCCTCATTGCAATGTTGAATGTTTTACAGCATTATTATTACTATGTGATTGATTGTAAATGTAAAAGAATGAATTTTTTACGGTGAATAATTTATTTTGAATTTTATTAAATGAATAAAAGTTGAAGTGCCACCACATTCACTTTTTACTTTGCAGTGTAAAGTAATTAGTTGTGTAATTCTCAAAAATATAACTATATTAATTATGTGAATTGACTCTGAGTGAAGTGAATTTTAATATATTGTTAATTTAGAAGACGTGAAATTTTATTTGATGTTGAAAATTTGTAATTACAAATTGGGTGGGATAAATATTTAATGAAATTTCGTTGGTGGAATCAGTTTTTGTTCATGGACAACTTTATCCAAGTGGTGTCTGTCTATGGAGGTGAAAATTGAAATGAGCTCAAGATATTCGTGACTAAATCTACAATAATTATGGAAATATTCTACAAAATAATGTAATTTATAGGAGAGACAGAATGGATTCAGTGTTTTTGCGGCCAGTCTCGATTTTATTACATTATCTCAAGTATAATATTGTGGTTGTTTTTTTAATTTTTTCTATTTTTCACTGGCTCTTTTCTTTTTTGGAATTGTGGTTAGTGTTTGAGTTGTGCCAGAAGATATTATGACAAAATAGTATGGTGATTTTGTGGCTGATGGTCTCACTGTTTTATTGCAAATGGCCACAAATGTCGCAAATGTCACTCCACCTAATCATTTTATATCTACTCGAATGATTTGAATTTTAATGCCTCAGTTAAATATAATCGTCTGACAATTTACGCATTTGACATCACGACCATTCCATTTTACTACACAGCCACTTTTTCATACTTGTTCATAAATATATCAGTGAATATAACATACAAAAAATATTAAATAGTGTCTTTTATTTTTGTGTTCACTATTATCATAAATAAATAATTGGATAAAAATATAATTGAAAAAGAAAATTGATGTTGATTGAAAAAACAAATTCACTGTACAATCAATACTTTCGTCACAAGTAAAACAGTTTTTGAAAAATGCCCGCTAAATTTATTTTTATTGCAACATAAAAAAAACTGGACTTTAGAGTGGTTTTCAAAAAGAACTACTAAAGTAAAAAAAAAAAAAAAACCCCAGTATGATTTTGCAGTTTTAAATATTCCATTACTCTCCACCCCTTTCGTTTTGTTTCTCTTCCGAAAGTATATAAGTATATTATTTAAAAAGCGACACATTGTATATATTAAATGTTTGCAAAAATATATAGACCAAAGGGCTTGTGCCCACCGTCGTCGTCGTCGTTGTTCTCCCTCTCCTTTGTCGTCCTTCACTCCAGAATATTCCCCAAAGTGTACTTTATGCGATATAGTATATTAAGCCAAGTTATGTCATATATACATACATACACACACACATATATATATATATATATATGTATATATATATGAGACATTGGGTATAACCCTTATATCCTCAGTGACTTTAGTGCAGAGGACATCCGACAATTTATCGTGCTCGGACGGAGTTTAATTTCGCGGCCGTTACGTACTCAACGGGTGTGCGCGTGTGTTCATACTCTCTCGCTTTTATTCTATACCTACCTCACTATATACATATGTATAGACATATAAGATGTATATAAATATATATATATATATACTGTAGAGTTACAGAGTTGTATTGCTTTTGCTTTGGTGACTCGGCGCGTTTGGTTAAAGCTTCCATGTTGGCCGTCCTCGTTGTCGTTATGTCGCAGTCTACTCATTGCAAAATGGCCAAGTGGCCCCCTTATCCCCATTTTCTGGCGCACGTATATCCAATTTTCATCGAGAATGTTACAGCCTGGTGCTCATATATATCCTCTTATATACTGTTCTGCCTCCATGTATATATATATATATATATTTCGTCTTCAATACTGCCGACGTATATAGAAATGTAAATGTAGCGTATGGTATCTTTTGCCTTTTTGGTATTTCTTGAATTTCAATTAATTGTTTGGAGTATTTGTTTGAATATGCGAGCCAACGAATGAGAGTGTATGAGAACAGTCGATTTTTATTTCATTGTTATTTCCTGTTTTCTAGCTGTTTCCTTCCGGTTAATGTTGGAAATATTTTGCACATTATTATCAATGTGTTTTATTTTTCACTCTATTTATAATCTCTGGTGCGTCACTTTGCTCTGTCATTCTCTATACTGCACTTTTTTCTTCATTTTTTTTTTCTTTGTTAAATATTTATTATTTATTTCCCATTCGTTTCTTTTTATTCGATGTCGTGTTCCTCGATCCCTGTGTGATTAACGAGGCGCGGTGGCTGTGTTGTGGATGTCTCTTTCTCTCTGTTTCTCTCCTTTACTTTTGCTCTTGATCCCTCTCGGGACAACGAGGACATGTTGGATAGAAGGATATATGCATACATCCATGTATATATGTATAAGTATATATATATATATATATATATTATATACAGTGGATAGATATAGAAAGGATGAAACGGGAGGGAAAACGGAAACGGGATATGTGTGTATGTGTGTGTGTGTGTGTGTGTGTGTGTAGTAAGAGTCGTCTCTCGTTTCTTCTCTATCTTTTGCAAGAACGAAACTCGTTACAGGCGATGGATATAACGACGATAACGACGATAACACGATCGTTGGAGTTCGACAGGGCATATATAGTACCTACTTACTATATATATATATATATATATGTGTGTGTGTCTATATGTATATATACGCTACAAATATCATTCTCAACAGAATGGTAACGTACACTCTTCTCTCTGTTTTTTTTTTTTTTTTTGCACTTTCTCGTTATTTTTTGTTGTTACTTTTGTGATTTTTTTTTTCTATCTTTTCAGTCGTTTTCAATTTTTTTTTCATCTTCTTCTTCCGTTTTTTTTTTTTGTATTGCTGGTATACTTTTGTCATGTGCACATGGCTGGAGCGCGGAATAAATTTTCGTGCGTTGCACTGTGACATGAGAAAAATGTGGCAATAAGGTAGGTTTTACATTGGATGAAAATGTGAGGGTGATAGATGTAGAAGCGGGGAAAATTAGTGAAGTGGGCGGGGGATCAATTGAATTTGTCATTAATTGAATTATTTTTGACGGCTGTGTCAGAATTAATTGTATTTGTATTTCCATTTGGAATATAATTATGATGGTCGTTGATTGAGGTATATTTTGTGAAAATTAAAATATCAATGTTGAAAATAAGTATTTGGGGAAATTTGTCAAAGTTGGAATATTATACATTGAATAATAATTCGAAGTAAGTCAATTATTATTACATTTGGAATTTCCATTAAAGATATTGGCCATTTTCTTATCGGTCTCTTCATAATGTCATTTTATTGGATTAATTGCTATTATTATTACTACAATTCTATTTGATTGCGTAGAAGATTTCTCAAATATTTAGTTCGATATAAATGTTACAATTCGATTAAGTCAAAATAATGTAATAAGGCCAATTATTGAATTATTTTATATAGAATTTCTATATTTTAAATTTACCAATTGACAAATTTAATTCTTCGAAGTTTGCCTATAAATATAATACGAGATTTTAAGTAGCAACTTTGAATATAAATGATTGCTTTTCATACAGAAATAAATTGAGAGTGTTATTTAAAAATTTTTCTCTTTTATTGAAAACAATAAAATCAAATTGTTACACATGGCATTATTGAATTTCATTTTTTTTACGGTATACCGTTATAATTCGAAATATTTACCATTACCATTCGATTATTCACTGTTTTTCCCGTCAAAATACACTGGTTAATCGTGAAAATCACTCGTGAACATTTTAAACACTGCTTATCATTCAATACATCTTGAAAAAAATTATATAACATTTATGTGTATAAATATTAATATTGAAAATTATTCAAGTTTAAATTGCATTATAAAATTTCAAATATCACTAAAGAAAATATAAATTGTCATTCGCTCATTCAGAACGTGGCTTTTGTCACCTGAAATAACTGATAAAATCTATTGGGTTTAGTTAAAGTGTCAGAGAGAGAATGGAACAAATAAAAAAATGAAAGAAAGTACGATGACAAATAATATAATATAATGAAGCCAACGGTTGAGAAAATTTTTGGCGTGCGGGGAAATCGTGCGGAAAAGGATGTATTATATATAAAGAGCAAATATAAAGAAAAAAAAAAGGTACATATATATATATATATATATATATAATACTGATATCCCTTTCAAACTCATTCACTGTTCTTGGCATTCAACTGAGTCGAGAGTAGTGGTGGAAAATAGAAGGATGTAGGCGATATCAGGCTGTCACACGGCCCAGCCATACGTCATCCATGGGGATTGAATTAAAGGCGCCTGATGTTGGATATAGAGAGAAGTGAAAGAGGGAGAGAGAGAGAAGAAACCGGCCGCCAACTTTTCATATTATATTCACGAGAGTCTCGGGTGCGCAACTACGTTCAAAACTTGTCTTTCTATTCTCGTTTGTCCTACTCTTACGTACGCTTTTGCTCATGTGTCTGCGTGAGCCTCTCTGTTGATATGAAAAGTGTGCGTCGTATTTTGTCTCAAATGACTTTCCAATATTTGTTTTGAATATATATATATATATATTTTTTTTTTTCTTCTTTCCGTTTTTTATTTCATGTTGCCGCATATTGATGTCTTGGGTGTTTGTGACCCGGCTTGAATGTTACAGCTCTATCGTTATCTACGTCACGTAATTTAATTTCAAAGACGGAGTTTGTCATTTTTAATATCTCTTTTTTTCTTTCTTTCTATTACTTTATTTTTTTTTTTTTGTATACATGTATGTGTGTGTAGATGTGTTTATTGGCTAATCTGTTGGCTGAGAGATTAGTTGATGTGCGATAGAGTACACTTGAAGTGATTCAACTTGTATCAAACATAAATATAAATATGATGAAATGAATTTGTATAGAAACAAGTGTTTGTTTATGTAATATTATAAATATAGACATGAGATTTCATTACGGTATAATGTGAAAGATAAATGTAGAACTCTGTCGTTATTGTATGTTATGTGATTGAATTATATTTTTCATTCAATTACGTTGAAATATTGCTAATTTATTCTTTTTTATCTGCTCAATTGTTGATATATCAATTTGATAAAAATATCATTGGGTAATAAATTTTATTTGTTAGTGATTATGCACAGTAATTCTTTGAAAAATGTCAAGTTGACAATGGATAATTGTTAAGATTCACAGATATGCAATGGCATGAGTGAGATTGAGTGAAGTACCTATTTGCCGATATAGATAGTAAAATAATTCATAAATGGGACTTTTTATCGAATATCGCCATGGAAATAAATGAAATTCAAGTGACAACGATGATTGACGTGCGATAAATTAAATAGTCACTTCTATTCTTTCATGTGATTTACACTTGACGTAAATGGAGCGCAAAAAGTAATTTTTTATTTCACCTAAAGGAGACCCGGGGATTTTTATTTTATTTTATTTTTTCTTTGTGATTTTATTGGTTTTTATTTGTTATCTTTTTTTTTATTTTTTTTTTATTTCATTACCAGTTGACGTCGGTTAAATCGAAAGACGAAGAATTTCCTATTATAAATTTTTATATAATCTAATGTATATAGCCATATATACATGGAATTTATATTGAATTGTCAATGTTCGTATATAAAACGATTAAGTATTAAAAATATTCCGCGTGATATATTCAATAGCTATTTTAAAAAATAAATTCACTCTTTACATCGATAAATATTGATAATATATATGCAAAATTTTATTTCTACATTTTATCATTTGTTTATTTATTCTTACAACTGATATTCTTTATAATTATTTCAATGCTGTATCCTGCGATGTATTTATCATTCAATAAACTTTTTTGCTTTTTAGTTTGAACTTGTCCGGTACCTTTTCATTACATTAGTTCATTCACTGCTCAATTAATTCAATTATTTATTTATTTATCTATGTAAAACTACCTGATGAGCAGTAAAAGAGAAAAGAAACACGAGCAAATAATTCTGTTTAATTTTAGTGAGAATTTCTTCTTTTTTTTTTTTATTATTTTTTTCTTTTTTCAATTTTCCATCATAAAAAATAATATTTTGATTCAAATTGTCTGACTGTTAGTTTTGAAATGTTTCAAATCCTCCATCACTCCATCGTATCTCATTAACTTTTCCTTCCCGTGATTTTCAAAAAAAAAAAAAAACTTATCTTTCATTTTTCTTCATTCGGTTTACTCCACTTTACACCCCTGTCTCTCCTACATATACATATATACACACTGTTGTTGTTGTTGTTGTAGGTAGTAGAAGTGTCTTTTTATGCAGTTACACACACCGGCGGCTGTATTATATTGTTGAAATTACAACATTGTTTTGAATTCAATGCATACAAATCGAGTATATGCAAAAGCATAGACACAATTGCTGTCTTTTTTTCTTTTTTTTTTCTTTCACTTTCCCCCACTATTTCTCTATCTCTCGTTCTGTTACGTGTCTCTCCTTGTCTTTCTGTATATCATACAGCTATTCGACTTTACCGTGCAAGGACTTATAATGATAATAATACAAGTAGGATTGGTGCGCGCGCATGAACGGATTCTTATTAAGATAATTCAAGGCAATTTAAAATTCAGTCGGGGCTACTGAATTTAAATAGCAGACTAAAATATATATATATATGTATAAATATATTTATATATATATATATGTAGGTATGAGCGACGCCTTCTTTATTTTATATGAGACAATCTGAATGATGAATTAAATAGTTACCGTCCAATATACCACTGTGTATATATGTATATGTGACGCCATTCGGTTCCTATTATATTCAATATTATTCTATGACGCCAACGCAGTAATTTTCCAGCTGATATCATTCAGTGTATATATATGGGGTATTTCATATATAATAATTTAGTCAATTGTTAGTTGGAAAAGGCCAGTTGTTATTTTAATCAAACAATATCAATTGATTTTTGATAAAATTGAATGGTTTTTTTGTACGGTTAAAAATCAAATTTTCATTGATTTGATACAGTTTTTATTATTTTTTATTATTTTTTATTTGAAATTGACAATAATTTTTTGATTAAATATTGTATAGAGTTTGATGATATTTTTAATGGGACGTTTGATGGAATTCTATTATTTTTGTAATTTTAATCATGAATATTTTTCTTTTTTTTTATATTTATTTCATATTTTCGTTCTATTTTTCTGTTTTTGTTTATCGGTTTTTTTTTTTATACGATTTGTATTTTCATTATTTTTATTCATGTGAAATTGGAAGTAAATGAAGATATTCGCTTGGTATTTATTCATGGTATAAATGTATATATATATTTGCTGCTATTCTCAATTGAAAATTGAATTTAAATGCGAATTATTTGGGCTTTATATTAAACATTTACACAGATTATTATTATAATTCATATTTTTTATTTATTTATTTTTTTTTTTTTCAACGTTACCCAATGTTGCGATGACACTGCTAATATTGCACACAATCAGACAGAATGACAGCTGAAAAAAAAAATATAATATTAATCAATGTCAATATTTGAAAATTAAAAAAAAATAATAAGGACTCAACACTTCATTTATTACTTGTTTTTCTTAATAAATTCAGGATGATGAAAAAAGGCAGAGAGGTCTCATTCAATTTGCACAAATTTCCATATCACTTTGCCATATAAGACAAACAAAAAAAAAATAAAAAATAAAAAATATCATGATTATTACCATGAATGGAATAGCATATGAAAACAAGGGGAAAAAAAAAAAGAAAATAAATAAATGAAAGGTAAAAATTGCAGCTGTCATACAAACATTTGTTTTGGTCATATGCCATATGGAAAATCGATGGCTTTCTACAGATGGACATGAAAAAAAGAAGAATAGAAAATATATATAAATATACCTGTCTACATATACATATATACATGAGTATGATATGAAAATGAAGGAGGAAAATGCGAACGAAAATTTGTATTTTCTACAGAGAGAAATGGAAATTTTTTTTTTTTCATTTTCTCACTGGACAATGAATAATATTTCGAATAATCTATATACCTTCAATACATATGCACATATATATATATTTACATATAGTCCATGTCAGATGCCTCGTTGTGTTACCAGATATATACATATACAATACATAATACTTCCGCTATTACAATTTACATATATAAAAAAATTTGTAAATATGTAGCTACGATCTAACGAATTTTTCTCGTGGCTCAACTTCACATTATCTCGTCAATAAAATTCACATCCCATATTCTATTTAAATAATCATCAATGCTAATCCCAAATGAATAATCCACCAGCAAATATAAATGAAAAAAAAAAATTTGTTTTAATCCAACAAACAATTTTCACTTCCATAACCATTAACAAATCATTTTCCATATCAATTTACATTCTCTATCATTCAATATATTTATCCGAATATATTATAATGAATTACAGTCGTCAATAGTATTTACCTGCTGTGTCATCAGTTAATATTAAATAATATCCACTTTCAAGTGGACACGTTCAAAATATATATATATAAACAAATGAGCTAACGGTAATAAATTTGTGTATTTATAATACGCGCACTATTGCGCTAATAATCCAAACACGTAATACCGCGGAATTTGCACCGTAATAATTGCTCTCCCATAGAAATGCACATGCTATATAATATGCGTATACATCCTTATACAAATCATATATATATATATACATAGTATTTCAATTGATGCATGTGCATTTATGCACATATGTATATCTACCACATGGGCATACCGCGTATAAACGAAAATGTTATTCCCTCGTACTGATTATTATGCGTTGATATATGTGGGTGCGCGCAATCCAAGTGACTTCCGTGAAATAACTTGCTCTATACACTGTGGATCACTAATAATAGCCGCGAGCGAAAATGAAAGAGAGCAATGAGACAGAATAGGAAAGATATATATATATATATATGTATGTATGTGTGTGAGTGCTCGTTACTCGATTTCCATGCTCGAGTCACGTTCGATCGTCGCCGATAGAGTCCGGCTAGTTTTGCTGCTTTGCTGTTCGTGCACATTTTCCCCACTCTGTCACACCAATTTCACTCTATTTCATTCTTTCTCACTCTTGTTTATATATATGTATGTATGTATGTGCGCGTATATGTTGTGTATATGTGCCTGGTGGCGGCCCAATCGAAACTCTGCACGTTTGCCTCGCAATTGGGACCGCACTCGTTCGTTCGCGAACGCAAATTACGAAAGCGAATGAATAAATTTTCCCTCCCTCTTCTCTATAACCCATAGAATGTAATTTCACTTGAAGCTACGCGTCGAATTTAACGAAAGTAGACATTGTCACTCTACATTTTCTGCTTTCCTGTCTATCGTGTTATATATATATATATATATTTGTTGAGCAATTGTTATAATTTTATTTTTTGTTGAAATTTATTCATTTTATTTAATTTATTTATTCTTTTATATTTTTTAATTCGTTTGATTTCGATTTTATTTCTCAATATTTTTCTTCACTATCGTGTCCACCATACACCTTCATCTTCAATGTTCACGACAGTCAATATTATTCTACAAGTAAAAGTTTTTTTTTTTTTTTTTTATTGTTGCACAGACGTTTTGGAATTTTCATTGCTATATAAATTTCAACTTTTCATCTTTTTTTTTTTTTTTTCCTTTTCTTTGCTATTTTATATATGAACAGAGTCTTTATTGAAATGCTGCGGAATAAAAGATTTTACTCATATTGATGCCCGAATTAATTTTGCTGGGGGATTGGAGTGAAAGTAAAAATTGAGATAAGAAAATTCAAAAGGAAAAACTCCCAGTGGTTTTGCTTATGCTTATCCCCAGTAATATTGAGAAGACCTTTAGCACAAGCGAAACTTCATTGAGTGCTCTGCTATTACAAAAGTTTATGAGCGAATCCATACATTTGTACATACACACACGTACACATATATATATATATACGTATATATACATACAATTGAATGAACAAGGAATAAAATAATTCTCTTCTTCTTTTTTTACTCTCTCTCTTTCGTTTGTCAATTTCAAAGTGCTTCAGAATGAGATCTATATCTCGATATCGTTCACGTTTGTCCCACTGAAACTTTTTGCTTTTGCTACTCATCATCTCTTTCACTCCTGTATTCCTCAAGTCATTTCTATATAGCTGCATCACTTCGTGTATATACGTGCGAAGATTTATCAATGAGGACACGTTTCATTTGATAAGTGGCCCCGCTTATCATCTGTATATGAATATGTGGGTGTTTGCGTGTTATCTCGCGCGCAATTCTTCATCTTTTGCAATGATTCTACACACATACACACACACATATATATATATATATATATATGAGAAACTATATTTTGAATAGATGTATAGATATGAGCAATTGAAACCGCCTTAAAATATATATCCAGAAAGTTGACATGAATCTACTGTAGAAATGTCCAAGTTCATGTCTATGTTTACGTTTGAATATAAGTTCAAGCGACGAATGAAAAGTTCACTCAATGAGAGGAAGTAGAGCAAGAGTGAGAGAGAGAGAGATTGAGTGGATTGAAAGAAGGAAGAAAGTTATATCTCTCTATTCCTGTGTGACATAATGAATAAAATTGAATAGAATATTTCACTTGGGTTAAAAATAGATACGGAAGTGTCATCTTGCAATATTATTCTGTAATGTAACAACAACAACAAGTGAATTGTTAAATATGTATTTAATATGTTGTGTATGGAGTGAAAGTTATGCGTTAATGTTTGTTTGTTTTGGTTTTTGTATATGAAGTTGGATAATATTTAATGATTTTATGTAAGTGGACACGCGAATTGATGAATTAATTTTGTACAGTATCAGTGGCATTTTATTATTATCATTATTTTCTTTTAGTTGAGTGCAGTAATATAAATATAAATAAATATCCATCGTGTTGCTTGTGTAATTAATTTTTTTTTGTATTTACAATGGCACAATTACACTTTGTTTTATATATAAATGCATATATGTACATTTATATATTTATAGGTTGTTACATATGGATTATTTTGAAGATTTATTCAGTGAAATGTTGGAAAACACTGTTTCATGAATATTCGCGAGTAAAATGTAAATTGAATGGAAATGCTTCGCTGCTATTTCAACCAGTAATTTTCTTCATAAGACGAAGCACTTCAAAATAGAATTTAATGTGATCTTATAACATATATATATATATATATATATACATGTGAATTGTTGTTTTACATCGTTCACCACTTTCCATGTTCACCAAGTGGGTTTGTACATACATCGGAGATGAAGTTTAATTTGTCATGATGAAGGAACTTGACATGATCATTGAATAAGATCTTTGCTTGTGCATTCATTATTGCCATATCTCATTGCAAACGACATAAAATACCATTTGCACTGTGAAAATAAATTTAGTTTGTATTAAATTTGTGTACTTAACTGTGGCGCTTTTGAATTATAAATTGTGAATTATGAACGAGTTGTTGGTTGAATAATTTAAGATAGATAAATAAATAATGTAATTTGCCAATTGAAATTCGGTATTTTATATATAAAATAATTTAAATGAAATTAAATTATAAATATATATATATATAACAATCTGAGATTGAATTTGTTTTGATAGCAATTGATGGTTCTTATTGTTCTGGCAATCTTATTATTTCATTTCGATTCTGTGATTTTAATAATTGCAACAATATACCAATTAATTATTTGAACTCATTGAATATTTGGATTATCTATTGAAAAATATAATATCCATTTTATCGTGTATAAAATATCAAAATTATCCAATTATTTATTTTAGTCGATTCTCCGACTACTTCTTCTCATACATAAATTTATACTCAATTGAAAATATTTCAATTGAAATATTCATGATAAATTAATTTCATATCGTAATTCTAAATCACAATTATTCTCTCTGTGATCACACTAGGCTTTGTTATTTTTATCATTATCATATAATCAAATAATCAAACATTATCATCAAACGAAAAAAAAAAGAAGAAAACTTTATTTTATCGGATAATATTGTTCTAAATAAATCAAAATACTGTATTACTTATTCATTTGGTGTACTAGTTCGTGGTCTTCACGCCTTTCACAGTATTCTTTCAATATACTTCTTCACGCTTCTCACATAAAACCCACACACACACACACACACACACATATATATATATATTTATATCATTGAAGTAAGAGCAATGTGTATAGGATATACATTAAGGTCACGAGAGAGATCGCTCGTGTCGCTGCATAATGCAATTTTCATCTTGAAAACCTTTCCACCGTCCGATTCTTCATCAGTCTTTTATTCTACAAGGAAAGCTTTCGTGAAAACTTGAGAGTTTTTAAACCGCAATAGTATTTAATACGTAAGTGAGGGATGGATAGTGAGAGAGAGAGGGAGAGAGAGAGAGAGAGAAGAGTTTGCGTAGTCCTTAGTTATCGCGGGAGCATTTCTCATGGATACTGTGATCCACCCGTCTTAATACTTTTAATTGGAATAATGAAGAGAACTGGTAATACTTTAAGGAAAACTTTCGGTCTGTCTTTTATTACCGATGCATAGTGATGAATTTAAAGAAAGAATATATATATATATCAATACGAGAGTACCAGCGAAAGCAAGAGAAAAGAATTAAATAGAAAGAAATAAAATGTCGAAAAATAGAAAAGCATGATTTATAATAATGAGATTAATTCAATGGTTTGTGTTAATTTTTGATTTTGCTGTTTCAGAACTGATAACAACCTGATGACGATGATGATGATGATGATTGTGATGATGATGACGACGATAACGATGACGATGATGATGACGGTGAAGATGACGAGTGAGGGATACGAGGGCTGATTATATTGGTACCGAGCTCCAACTTGTTTGGGCTTGAAAGTCATTATATAATATAAAGAGAAATAGAAGAAGAGGAGAAAGCAAATGCAAAATTATCCAATATCCACAATTATGGTTTGTCATTTACAAATATTGGCTGTAATTGGCCTTGTGTCGCAGTGTATTGCATGGCCAGATGATCCAGTGCCACGATTACCCACCAAACACCTGAGTAAGTTTACTATTTTTATTTTTTTTTTCATTTACTTTCTCATCATGTATTGATGAGAAAGTATTGGCTTTCTTCGATTTTTCGAACGGCAACATAGGGCATATAATCGCATTTTTCTACAATAATAAACGGATAAATGAATGAAAAAAAGTGAATATAAATATTCATTGAAACTTCATCTTCAATAATATGGGGAAAAAAATAAATTTTTATTGATATAAAAATAGTGAGTGAAAAATTCATGATAAAAATATTTCACATTGAATCGTTTGCTATTTATTATAACTAAATATCAGACAAGTAATTATTAACAGACATTATTTGGGCAAATGTCAATGCAATTAAAATGAAATGTTATTATTCGATATTGAATGAGAAGTCATTCATAATATAATAAAATAATACAAAACTCTTGCATTGAATTTTATCCCTTAAAATACCAACAACAATCAATCTCTCCAATTTATTCATTTATATTTCGCATTTGTTCGTCGCCTCGCCTTTTATCTCCCCTCATTTTCCATTCTCTTACATACATAAATACCCATTTATTTCATTGGAAAATAAATCGTTTTGAAACGCCATCGAACTCAATTGACAGAATACAAAGCAAATGTTTCAATAAACACGTTATTCCATTTGATTAATTTGACACTTGGTCCATTCGATTGAATTTAAGTACTGTATAAACGCGACCAAATAAGTAAAGTCATGTTAACCACCCATACAAATATATATATATTTACATATATACATATATTTATTGCTCCCAATGGTATATATATATATACTGCATCCTTTGACTTCCTCTTCTTTATTCTTTTATTTTCCCTTCAAATTTCTTTTATCGTGAAGAGGCTAATTCAAGGGCCAAGAGGTTGTGTGATGTGCGCCCTCTATCTCACTATTTGCCTTTACTTTAGTGACATGCACCGAGACCACATACCGCACGTTATGTCAAGTAAAAAAAAAAAAAAAAAAAAATAACAGATGAGTAAAAGAGGGTGAAAAAGAAAAGGAATAGATGGAAGAAACCAAGAGCATACAGCACAAGGGTATAGTTGTATACCACTGGCTGTTTCAACGAGCAAATCCCTTTGGAGCTCCACAGGTGTTTCGAATACAGTCGCAACATTTACCCTCTTTTAGCAATAATATATATATACATTCATCCCCTATATGCCTGTACTATTGCATTCTACATTGTGTTTATATAGGTAGTGGAAATCCTTTACCAATCATCATCCCTCTTTCCATTTGTTCATGCATGCACGTGCACTAATGTCAATGTAGCCACTCTTTTGTATATAAATCCTACAGTCCAATCGTAGATATATAAAAATAAATAGATATATACTGTTTATTGACATATGTGCTTTTGGAATATATTTGAGGTGACGATATATATATTTATACGGTTTATAAGTCAAACAAAAATAAATTTATATATGGATTTTTTCGTCTATATAATTTAATGTAATCGTAAAAGTGTCAGGCACTTGTTCAATAAATTATTCAATTTTATATTTGTAAGATACATTTAATAATCTAGTGGATATTCTTCTATTTATTTATAGATCTAGTTGAATTATATATAAAAAATTATATATTTGATATATACATATATGAACGCATTATTTTTAATATGGCACAATTCACTAAATCCCCACATCACTCTCGATATATAAATGCAATTAAAGAAACAAATTGTATACGCGTGTGCCCAATAAAATTCCATTAAAAAGGTATATAAACATTATTGGAATGTGGGTCGAATTGAGAAATTTTTTTTCTTTTCTCAATATTTTGTATTCAATTGACGCGACGAAACCATATATATATATATATATATATATATATATATATATATGAAGAAAAAAAAAACATTGCACAGATGTATTCACCATAAACGTTTATTCGTGTCTGTGTAGGTATATATAGAGATATGTTGTTGCTTTTCTAAACTTGTTAGGCAACTATGCCTGTGTGTACCACAATCTTGAGTTTATAGAGGATTGAAGGGAAACTTTCTTAAACAGACATTCAACTTTTCGCGTTGCATTTTATATAGGTTCGATTTATATCCACCGGCAAACACCTGTCGTCAATATATACTCCATCGTTGCGCAATTTACACACACGCACACACTATATATCTGTATACCTACAAACAATATACAAACAATAATAATAATGAAAATACATAATATAATATGTGTGGAGGATGGCAATCGATGTGCAGTAGTTTGATGCACTTATTAAAAGTTATATACCGTAGATATTATTGTGTTGTTAATGCATAAACTGGAGCGTGCACTTGAACAAACAAACTGTGCCATTATATTGCAATCAATGTAGAGACACCCATATCATATTATTGCAAACTTTTTCATTGATAGAGATCGTATATGCTGTTTTATTCTTGGGGTTTGGTTTTATCGGCAGAGTTTATAAAAAAAAAAAAATTGGTCAAGTATTTCACGTTTTATAGCTGTTGACTTATTGACATGTGTATTGTATATATATATATATATATATATATATATAAATGAAATTGTAGGGCGGATTCTGGCGCACAGAATGAGACCGTGGTATGTATAGATTGGAGAAGAAGTATTGACAGCATTGGAAGAATTCTGTTGTCTGGATAAATCGCATTGTTGTGGCGGCTGTACTTGGCGATTAATTATGTTGTATTGTGTTTTATCATAAACATAGATTGGATATATCGTGATTGAATGTTTAGTGATGTTTGGTATTTTTGTGTTTTATCGATCTAATTACAGAAATTATTATTGACATTTACATTAGTTTACCATTGTGTTTATCAATAGGTATTGTTGATTGTTGTTGTATATTAGGTGTAAGTTTTATTGGAATTTGTCGAATGAAAAAAATTGTTGGACTATAAAAATTATGGTGCTTTCATTGGACAGTGTTGCAGTATGGTTTTATTGATAATAAATATTATTATGTTGTCTTTATTTATTATTATCGATTGTACACCGCCAGAAGTAATAATTGTGACATGAAAAATGAATATCTACTTGAAAGTGTATGATTACGTAATAGACAGTGGTATAAATGTTTTTCTGTTAATATTATTATAGGTAAATTGATATAATTAATATTGGTATTTTTTCTTTTTGTTTTTGTATTTAAATTTTTGTGAACAAAATAATATTGCTTGAATATATAATTGATATGGAAGCAAATAAATAGTTTGCCACAATTTTTCGGATAACGTCACACAGCTATAATTTACATAGCTGGGTTGGCTACAATAATATATTTTTTTTTTTTTCATATTTACATTACAACTTTATTACCATTGTCGTTATTAATTTTTTTATTTTCCGCCAATTCAATATTACACATACTTATACAAGTTTTAAATAATTTTAATGAAAAAAAAATATATATATATATATATATATATATATATAGTTGACTGTCCTCGGATTGAATTCAATCATTAATTTATAATAACTCTAGATAAATTTCATCACTTTTAAAATATAACAATGTCAAAAGTATGAATAAACAGACAAATTCACAATATTAAATATATAAATAGTGGCAATTTCAACTGTCAATTCATTTCCATCGCTCATATTGCATTAATTTAATAATTCAATAATTTATTTCAATGATTTTAATGTTAATGAACGCGATAGAGTGTGAATTGATTTTTTTTCTTTCTCGACATTTATTTATGAAATGTATATACTGACATTATATATAAATTTATTGTGTTTTATGTATGCATACATGAGTGAAAAGGAACACGCCCGGGATATAATGAATCAACCTCTGTTACGATACATATACATATTATATAAACGAGAGTGGGAACCGATGACTCGTTGTCGGCCACTTCATCGGTGATACATGTATAATCGATTGAGGGTCGTTTTAGTGCGTGCGGAAATGCAGTATAGGGACTTTCAACTATGTTCCGTGACTACTGGCTCTATAACTCATCACTAGACCCCACCATACACACATATATAAAAACAGTCATACAGCTATTTGTATATATATATATATATTGGCGTGGGATGCGATGATTCATGTACAGTAATCAAACGTCAGAGGGTTAAATTGTTGGCGCGACCTTGAGTGATGCATGAAAAATTTTCATTTCAACATTTATATTGTTTCTCGCGTGTTTGATCGATTCCAATCATATTCATAGTTGTGTGTATATATATATATATATATATATATATATATATATGCGTTACTATTCATCCACACATATCAGAATGTGTTGGCATATGTATATATGTGAGACCGTAACAGAAGAGAGAATGAGGAAAAGGGAAAAAAAATACGCCAAGTATTTCCGGCAGTCGACGATCGCTTCCACATTCCATTTGACGATGTATCTCCTCGTCATTACTTGCTTCCAGCAGCTATCACATATACACACATATATATATATATATATATATATATGTATGTGTATGTACATTGGTATATATCAAGAGAGGAAAGAAAAAAAGTAGCAATACCAGGAGGAGAGCAGTGAATGTGTGTGTGTGTGTGTGTGTGAGCTTGTCTCTTCCGCTTGTCGCGACGCGTGAAATCGACGTTGGAAAAGTTGCGACAAATCGAGCGTTAACTCGAAACTATTTCATTCAATTTTTTTTCTCTCTCGGTTCAATTCAAAATGTGCACGTTTTCTTTCTTTCTTTTTTTTTTCTCCTTTTAATTGAATTTTGCACCGGATTCAACTCGTTGTTATCGTATCGTTCCCTTTCTATCTATCTATCTATCTACAGAAACATATCTCCCTCTATGTATATATATATATATATATTTATGTTGGTATATTTCATCTTCTCTCTGTCTCTGTTGTCACTGTTGTTCTCACTGGTTTGCCATTTGCGGTGTTTGGCACGCGGCAATCGGATGAGAGCTACCGCAGTCGTTAATATCGGCTAATCGGACTGGCCGCGTTGCTGCCAGTTATACCTACACTCAAAACTAAATATCGAGCAAGAGAGAATTCTATATAGGTGAAGAGGGAGTGTGTATATTTGTGTGTGCGTAAGAGAGATGGAGAGAGAGAGAGAGACGAGGAGCCGGTGGCAGCCGCGAGTGTGGATCGCAAGCGACACCGATAGTGAAACCGCGAGGGACACTAATCTCCGCGAAACCCCGCGAGTACACCGCACACACAGGAAAATTTGGCAAAGTACCAAACCATAGTGAAGTAGATATATATGTACAATACTTGTGTATATATATACATCAATGTATATGTGAATGCGTCGCTGTATAGAGACAAATGAGTGAGTGAGCCGTGAGCGCAAACGCCAAATTTTTTATTTTACTAAAAGTCTATATCACTCCTCGCCCGTTCTCTGTATAAATGTATATATGTATAGATGGATATTTATTTTACTCTGGCTATTTCTATACCTTATGACTCTATCCCGCAACATTTTCCCCGCATCTCTATCCACAGTATATTGACAGTCCATTTGTTCTCGCGGAATAATACCAGTCTCGTATATATCCATTGTCATTCGAGACTTTTTGTGTATATTTATGAATGGAGATGCATGTTCGTTCCTGTTTACTGAGCGTCTGGAATGTTTTTCCATCTATAATATGTATATATATATAGATTATAATATTTGTATAAATGTGTGTAGATTAATGATGAATATTGTTTTTTCGGTAAATGTGATGAATGCATTGGCGGTTTTAGAGGGTGGGCACCTGGAGCAAAGTGGAGCATTTAAAAATGTTGCGCAACTGGAGCAAAATGGGACATCCAAATAAAATTTTACACTGGGATAAAACAAAAAAAAACAAGAAGAAAACGAAAAACAAAAAAACAAAAAATATAGGTTTTACTTTTTTTTTTGGTTTTCGACAATTGCGGGAATGTAAATTATAAATATTTGTACTTGCCAAAATGAAAATTAAAAATAAATAAACAATCAGAAAAAATATATATACATAGATATATAAATGAAAATAGTTTGGATGAAAAATAACAAATATGAATAAAAAATATTTCAAACATTTTAAATTCTCAAATTTTCACGTCGTTTCGCCGCTTCAAGAGATTTATTCCCCATACAAATTCCAGATAAAGAAACTTTATACATATATAAATAAATAAAAAAAAAATATATATATATATATATATATGTGTGTGTGTGTGTGTGTGAGTATGTGAAAAGTTGCGACGATAGCACATCTTGTCGTTTTCACACATATACAATACACGCTATCACGTCAGTAGACAGACAGTGTTATAGGAGTTAGAAATGGTGGATGATAGGAGTATAAGTATATATATATATATATATATAATGAATAGTAGAATGCGAAGGGGAGCGCCCACGACAGCCACATACGTATCTGTCTATCCTGTACGACACACACCGAGCAATGAAGCCAAGTGTAAAAGTGAGACAGCCCCATAAATAAAGTGTGCAATGAAAAAAGAGAGTGAGTGAAAGGAGCAAAATGTAAGAGGAAAGTCTGGACGTGTCCGTGCGCGCGTGGGCAAGAAAAATCGCTGACGCGCCCCCTCCGGGAAAAGGACGACAGTGTCCTCGACGATGAGAGGACGTAGCGATGCCAACGTCAGAAGTTATATAGATAAAAAGTATCCATATATACATATATATATATGTAGATATAGAAGTGATAAAGGAATAAAATAAAAAAAAATCCAAAGGAATTTTTGTGGTGAGCTCTGTTAAAATTACTTGAAGACTAATGCACGGTATGCAGCAGATGAAAAAGTATTGTCGCCATAATGTTGAGAGTTATATATATATATATATATATATATGTATGTAAATGTTGGAAAGAAACGAGATAATATATATACATATATATATATAGGAATAAATAGAAAAGAGAAAGCACAAATGACTGGTATGTACTTATTTTGCTTTAGCTCGTTAACGCTTTTCTGTCTTCCTCTTTGCTTTTATGTTACACATGTATGTGTATATACATATATATATATATATATACACTCATATTGTGACACGCGCCCATTAATGCTGTTGGAAGTTACGCAAACGAGCGCAAACATTGGCAAAAGGGAGAAACAGCCAACTGGCCTTGCTCACTATATACACTCTTGTACACAGTTATAATATGAAGCATGCACAAGTACTTTCTCACATAGACCAAAGTATACGATGCTCGTAAATCAAATTGAGATAAGAGGCTTTCCTGCATCTCCACCGTGCTACAGCCCAACTGACATTGCCACTATCACCAATACTAACCGAGTGCTCTTCTGCATCACCACCGTCACATCACATTTTCAGTTTATTGCGTCGTTTTATGAACGGAAACATCGGCCGCGTTGGTGAAATGGAAACTGTGCGATATACAAACGATACGATTGGGGCGCCACAATCCATTTGGCACATTGCAAAAATGTCACGAAAATATTTTTTACCTCTTGACAATGCAACGGTGTTCGTTATTTATCTTGTTATTCTGGCGAAAGAAAGAGAAATAAAGTGGGATACACATTTTGTGTGTATTATATTTAATATTATATAAATTTAAACGATATTTTAAATTAGCAGGCAGGCTACCTTAGTTATTCTATAATTCAATGAGAAAGGATAATGATAAATAAATAAAATGCATTTTGTGCATTTTATATTGTGATGTAAAAGTTGAATTGACTTTGCTTGATTGAGCTGGTGCTCATCGTTCAATACAATTTCAATATAATATCCAATCTTGACTCTTTGGTATGTGAATAAATTTTCAACAATTGATTTTATTGTTGAATTTACATACTGAGATGAAGAAATGACATTCAGGTTTCATTGATATCGGCCTATTGAAAAATTTATTAACAGAATACAAAAATTACTTTTATTCTTTCAATTATTCATTGCCATACAAAGTAAGAGAACATTTAAATGATTAATTAGCGTTGTATTATTAATGTTTACGTCACTCTCTCAATATCCACCAATACGTCATCAATAAATCACATACAAAAAAAAAAAAAAAGCATTGTATGAAAATAAAGATATAATGAAAATGTAAAAAAAATCCATTTGACAATAAAATAAATGAAGTTTGAATATCTCAATAACAAATAAACATTTCAATCTCAGTAATTAACAGAATTGCTGCACCAATTTCAATTTATATTATTTATGTACCCATACATAAATCATATACATATAATGTCATTGACCTCTTATAACCCTACTTCAATTTAATTAATATATATATATGTGTACGATACATGGGGGTAATTTTAGCTACTGGCCAAAGACACAATCAAAAAAAATCCCCTCAGCATGTCAAGAAGTTTCATATATATTATATATGAAAAGTGGCAAGAGAAAAAGAGAACACTCTCTCACTCTCTCTTTGGTTTTATCCTCCATTCGTTTCTCCACACATATATATATATATGTATATACAATGTATATATACTCTCGAGCTACTTCAGCAGTGAATACGTTGTGTCCTGTTTGGACAATGCTTATTGCCACTCGAGGCAGAATGAACCTTCTCCCTCCCTCTCTCTCCTTCTCTTCTCGTCTGTTGATACCCTTTCTCACAAATTCTATCTCTCTTTATCGCTTTTACCTTAGCCAATAGTCCTCTCTACTATTTCTGCTACTACTACTACTACTACTACTAATACTAATACTATTCTGTCACGTTCAATATTGATCGTTCAGTCGACCCCTTGTAAATGCTATATATTTGTTCATGTGTCTACTCTGTTTTCGTACTCGTCCATACACGTCGACATTTTTGATTCTAATTAGAATCATGAGATAATGTTATTGAATTTTGTTTTTGTTTTTTTTTTTTTTGCTTGACATTTATTTACGGACATTTATTGTCAATTGTCAAATGTGTTATTGGTAACTGAGGTTGAGAACCTCAATTAATCGTTGATATATATCCATGTATTTATCTGTTTATGTATAGGTAGGTATATGAATGTGTGTATAAATATCGATCGATTATTTAGTGGTGGACGGAGTGTCTCGATTTTACGGTGATATACCATCATGGAATATCTTTTGTTTGAAAAACCGCAATGGAGAATGATGCAGAGAGACAGTGCGGTAGAGATAGAGGGAGAGACATTGCCATCGAATTGCGCGACGATGGGACGTTTGTCTTTGTCGATGTGTCGAGACTCTTCTCTTCCGCTTTCACCATTCAGGTGAAATTTAATACATCATTATATATACATGTGGGTGTATATATAATGTGGCCATTGTTGTATGGCGCCAATGTGTGAATGTGTGATTGCAATGATTGGTTTATACACCATGTTATTAGGCAAATTTCCGTGATGAATCTTTTGTTTGCGACTCTCCTTTTGTTTTCGTCTTATCATCATTTTTTTTTTTCTCTTTCTTTTATTTTTTTTCCATTTATAGAATTGACGGTTGATTTTTCTTGTTTATAGAAAATAATCGAACACTGTTCAAAATTATGAAAAAAAAAAAAAAAAATAAAAAGAAAACAAATGGAATATAAATTGGACAGTAGGGAAAGTATAAAAATTCGATATTAAAGATGGAAAAAAAATTTTGTAATTCATAACTGTAACAAAAATGAAATGAAGTAGTGAAAGTAAAAGTTGAGAGAAAAAAAAAAAAAAAAAGACAAAGAATAGAAAAGATGTGAAAAGTTGATGAATTTACTGATTGAATTGTCGACACGATTGGATGTATAACTTTGGTGTTATACAGCTGTTGATGATATATATTTCTAATATCCCGCGGGAGAGAGTGACGTAGTAAAAGATGAAGAGAAAAGCGTGAACTTTGGTGTAGCGGACGAATGAGAAGATGAAAAGATAGAGCCGCGTAATAGTAATCGTAACGTGTATGAACACGAATGAACGAGCGAACCAAGTAAAAAGGGGGTTTGGTATAAGGAAAAGCGACAACGACAAGGATAGAGATATGCGACGAGACGTCGACCTCGCCATGGATTTACAGATAGGCGTTGGGGTCCCCGGGGTCGTAAGATCGCTCGTCCTCGTTTATCCTGTATACCTATTATATATGTATATATATATATATATATCTCCTGTGGGAGACGCGCAAGCTTTCGATATATATATATATATATATATATATACCTCCCTGTCTCTATTCCGTCTTATTCTAAAGAGAGAAAGCTACCTATAACCACATCGGGTGATTGATCTTTACGTCCTGTGCACGACACCATCTCACTTTTCAGCCCAACGCCCTCGCGCAAAATGACGCGACCGAGAAAATTGAGTAGGCGAGGAGACGCGCGTCCAATTGTCCGCCCTTGCGCGCTAACGCACAGGTATATATGTGTAAGTGTGTATGTATAACGAAAAATGGCGTCTTCGCTTCATTGCTATCTCTACTAGACATTTTGGCACCACACAAGTCACTATGTCTCTTGCTGCGACATCGATCGACTAATTTTTTTCTTTTTCTTCCTCTTTGCTCCATTCGCGTTCACGTAACTTGTATGTGTATATATATATATATATCTATATATTTATATATTGATAATTTGTCATAGTGACACAGTCAATTTATCTTGTTGGAGCTTGCGGAATTAATAAGTCGAGCAATAAATGTTATGCGGACTCATTTTCTCTTTCATTTTATTTTATTTAATTATTTTTCGTTTTCAGGTCAACGCACAATTAATAGATTGATGTTGTTGTTTGTGCTCTCATTTTTTTTATTTCAGTGTATAGGTAACGTGCGCATGTAATATCTATTTGGATCATTCTATAGATTCATTTTTTTTTTTTCCCCCTCGGTTGTATTTTTCGTGATATTGAATTGTTGTTGATTTATTGATTTTTAATCAATTTTCCACACGATGAATATATGAAATTTTTTAATATATTTTTGTTTCTTTGTATTCATTGTTGTCTCACTTTATTTGGTTGCATCTTCATTTCGTATTTTTCATCCTTCGCATTTAGTTTTGTTTTGTTTTACGTTATTATTGTTATTATTATTATTTTTTTTGCATGTTATACATTTGATGAGTTAAAAATAGCCCGGGGCAAATGGAAGAGGGCGTTCATATAGAGCGCGCGACACATCCATTAATTAAATCAATTGACTGGCTTTGTATATGTGCGATACGTATACACATGCAAGTGCCCATAGTCATGAGAATTTTGACAAATATAATCGCATCAATTTTTCTACCACTATATCAGCGATCATTTCCATAAAAAAAAATATATATATATATATATATATATATTAATATAAATAATAAAAAGATAACGCTATCATGGGTATTAGTGAAAACAATTTATTTTACAATTTAAACAAAAATATTTATTGTCAAAATTATTTTAAATGTCAATCAATTGTATTGTGGCAATTTAACTTTTTTCATTGGGATTCAATACGTGATATTCAATTTTATATATATGATGGAATTGAATTAGACATTCGATAGCAAAGAGAAGTGAATTGATATTTCAATCGAACAATTTTCTCTCAATTTTTCGTATAAAAATAAAAAATTCTTCCGTACGGTCAAATATAATATACGCTAGTTTAATAACTCTTTAATAAATATTCAAATAGTGAATAGCTAAATAATGCGCCTACGGTTGTCTTTATCAATGCAATTAATTGATCAATTAATTTAAATCATTTATACATTTATTTATGCAAATTGACGTTATCAAAGAATAAAATAAAAATATATAAAATTCTTTTTCACCTATAAAGAATATTTCGTTTATTATTATTATTATTATTATTTTGGAGTAATTGTATTATTGTTGCCTTCAAGATAATTAAAATACTCCATCAGATCTTCATTTACTTCACGTTTCTGCCATTTTCCAAAAATAAATCATATTCTTTTATTGGGTGCTGCTCTTTTTTTTTTTTTTTTTCAATGAAAAATTTCATTTTTTTGGCGTCTCCACCTAATCCACTCTAAACTAAACTAACACACAATCATGAGAAATTTTCAAGTACTTACCTACTGCATTTGACATAATTGCAATTGTAAATGTGTGTGTGTATGTGTGTGTGTATACATATACTCATATATATAAAGTGCACTATGTCACTGAATTTTCAAGTGTCTCAACACTTTGAATGGAAGCGGAAAGATGACGTGTACAATCAATTGAAAGGTCTGATGACATGATACTCCATCAGCGTCTCTTATTCTCTCTGTTTACCGCTCTCTCTCTCTCTCTCTCTCTCTCTCAATTCCTCTCTGTCAATTCATCCCAGTCACTCTCTATCTCTTTATTTCTCTCTATTTCTCTTTTACTCACTCTCTACACAGCCAATCATGTATGGATTATGCTAACGGAATAAAAGTCACAGCAAATATATCTTTACATATAGTTATAAATAAATATATGTATATATTGTATAAGATTTACAAGTTCTAACGTGTGTGTTTGGTGTATTTGTGTGTAGGCGAATAAACCGCTGTTCACATCCACATAAATATATATCATCTAGTCAAACTAACGGACACATGACAATACATATACTGTGTATGCAATTCTCACACTTGGATGTCAACGTTAAACTCAAATATATTTATATATATATATATTTGTTGATGTGCCGGTGTAGAATATTTTCAATATTTAAATGTAATATACTGCTTTTTTTTTTTTTTATGGGATTCTTGTAACAGTATCCTCTGCATAACTATCGCGTTTGTCGGACAATCAATGACCTCGGCGTGTCGATCGTTTGACCTCTCTTCTCTTTTTATTATATATATATATATATATATATATGTGTGTGTGTGAGTGTGTGTAGGCATGCCATCACTATACCATCATGGTATCAGACACGCCCAATAGCTGACACAGCGCGAGATCACTCACTCATTCAACGATTGTATACGTCACCACTTGTCATATTGTGATATATTGAATTGTGGGAATGGAGTTGTCAGTGTGTTAGAGATTTTGTTCCTTTTATTTTTTCTCTTTTATTCTTGTTTGGTTTCACTTTGAGGTATTGCTGTCTCGTGGTAAATTTTTGTATATAGATAGAGTGGACGTTTTAATTTTTTTTTATTCGGTAAAATTCGAGAATTTAATAGTGACAATATTGGGGGAAAAAAAATTATTTTTTTTTTTTTATTATGGGTGGTTGAATTTTCTTTTTTTTTCTTTTCAATGGTCTATTGTAAATTTTGATGCGTTGGATCGGTTAATTTTCGGGGATGTAACTTTTTATAGGCAATTTAGTGGTTGGGGTTTGGTTAATTGAGTGCATCAGGTTAATTAGATCATTTTTAAAAGTTTAGATTATGTTTTTGGAGGGAAAAATATTTTTCTTTATAGCAATGGGACTTTTTCGTTTTTGTAGTTTGAAATTTTTGTTGGTTATATTTTTTCGAATAGGCTTTGTACAAATATAGAATGAGGATTAATAGCGAATTTATATTAATTATTTAGTTAGTAAAATTACCGATTAATTTTTATTGTATTTACGATATAATTAAATAGAAACGTGTTGAATTATTTGCTTGTTGTATCGATTCAATAATACATTGATGATTGTAATTTTAATACAATAAATAAAAAAATGTAGTTATGATAGCACTTGAATTAGTGATAACACGTGTGAAAAGCTGCAATAATAGTTATGTCACAGTGCTAAACAAATTCATGATAAATTACAACAATATCGCAACTGTCTTAATGCCAATATTATTACTATTTATCTTCTCCTCTTCACAGAACAGATAGTATATAATTGTATCTTTTACGAGTTTCAAAGTAATACAACACTGCAAAATACATAGTATTGAAGTGAATTGTCAAGTACTTAACCTTAAGCATATTTTCAATTTCCAATTTAATTTTTATTGTTTACATACAACAAACATATTATTAGCGAAATTACATGAAATGGAATGAGAAACATGAGAAACACAACGGAGTAAAAAAGAAATAAACAATTTCGATTGTTAAATCGTAATGACCTGACAGCCATATTTTTTTTTTTTAATTTATATTTTACTACTTGTAATTATATTTAAACACTGTAAATAGGATGAATGTGCTATTGCATAAAACGTATAAATTCACATTGGGTATGTAATTTTCTCGACAAAAAAATAAATAAATAAAATGTCGTGTCCCAATACATCGCAAAATGTTTGACAATCCAATATACATATTCTAACATACTCTCTACAAATACTATTACGCAAATTGTGAATATTTTTTCATGACTATCTGGACACGATGTTAAAATTGCAATGCACATGCAAATCATATTTTTTATTTTTATCGCTATATACGTCGAGTTTTTTTTTTTCACCGACATAAATTCATCGTTTGAGATTGGCTATACTTCAGTCAATGGGGGAACCAACGGACAAAAAATATAGTATCAAGGGTGAACTAGGTATATGGTTGAGTGCATCTGTGTATGTATGTGTGTGCCTAGGTGATGGAAAGCAGAGCGTAGAGGCATAAAGAGTAGTGTACAAATTGATTGAAAACGTTTGGATGATTGATTGGACGTTGAGAGATGGACGGACAGGCTCGTTCTTGTACGAAGGAAAACTCGAACCATCAAGCTCTCACCTCTCGACTGTATTGATACTTCACTGCAATTTATAGCTAACTCTATGTACATATGTACAAACCAATATGCAACATATATATTTTTTTATGTGCTGTTGCATGTAGTACACCCACATGCAAGCATCGATGCATGTGTTTGCGAGTGTGTCTACTACAATCCAGAAACGTTAACAGTGATAACTCAAATGATTTGTCGTCGTGACGGATCTTCAGCAGTTGCTGCGTATTTTCATCGTGGTCCATCTATCATCCATAAATTTACATATATATATATATATATATATATATACAGTTTTGTCTGCATGTGTGTGCCATGTTGGCAGTTTCATTCGTCTACCTTGGCTCTATATAGTTGTGGTTTATCGATTTCAATTTTTCCAACTGCCGAAACAAATGAGAGGAAAAAAAAAATTTTATAAGTGGTTTCAAGGGTGGATGGAGGGTCAGGTTATAACTGTAGTGGGGAATGCAATATTTTGTGGATTAAATGTGCGATAGTTTCGCAACGAGGATCGCTGACACAACGTAAAATTGTAAATGAATAATTTTATTAAACTTGAGATTGAATTGTTAATTATTTATTATATACATCAGTAAAGTGCCTTTCTGAGTGTGGATACCGCAATTGGCAAACTTTATTTATATTTTTTTTTTTTTACATTTCAACTGTTTCACTTTAGCAATTTAATATTGCTTTTGTCGATATACCAATGCATACGTGGGTTTTATATACGTGAGCATAAGTATATGCAATTCAAATGTTTGTACATGAATATAATGTGTGTATTCTGTGTATGCTAGTGACTGACCGTAGTTGTATTATTTCTGTGCATGTATATATGTTTTCATTAATGTAAAGTGGTGAATTCATGTCTCTTCATGTTTCTCTCTGACGGTCTCTTGTGGCTATAAAGTCCCGAGTATTTTCTCTACAATGCAGAATTTAAACGAAAAGAAAAAAATAATACAAAAGGGAAAATATAAAAATGACGGGGGGGGGGGAAAAAAAAAAAAGATTTTATGAGCATTTAATGCAAATTTTATGACTGAGAAAAATGATGCAAGAATAATTGCAATTTTCCTGTATTTTTTTCTCTTTTACCTTTCGTATGATTTGTCTGTTGTTGATTTATTTATTTATTTTTAATGAGAATTTTAAAGTAATTTGCAGTGTGAATATTCTCGTATTCAAATTAATTCTGCAGGAAAATATATGCGGTTGGAAGACTGTTCTGTAAGTTTTTATATTAGTTTTTGTAATTTTCTAAAAATGAAATGGCTTTCAATTTTTTTTTTTTCTTTGGTATAACAGTTGCATTAGTCACAACTTACGTTTTTACTGTGATATGAGCTAACGATTGCCGTTAAGAATTAATATTTAAATCAGTGGTATTGAATTAATTCACTTTTACAACGATTATTAATTCATTTTATTGCCATTTTTTTTCGTTATTAATTTATAAAAAATTTGTTTAATTATTACGTGACAAAATGGTAACACATTTCATTAATAATTTGTAGTATTTGATTCAATTAGCAGCTACATGCCAGTGAGAAGTGATATGTAATATTTATAATATTACATTTTAATTAACAGCTTTGAATTGATAAGCAAAAATTTCCACACATAAAATTAATTTTTTTTGAAGCATTCCGATTGATTCATCGTTAAGAAATGTGAAGAACACTTTCTAAAACCAAAATAGCTTGATCTTAATCGTATATATATACCTATATATTTATGACGTCAATTAGATAATGAGTAAAATACATTCACTTCATCTATACATACATATATTAAATTTCTGTTAACAACAGAAAGCATTTAATGAAATTTATATATGAATCAGTGAGAAGTCCATTATCACGATTAGAACAATGTCTATTGATCACCTCGGCAAACTCACATACCCCTCTACACACACACACACACACACACATATGCCATTCATATAGGTATGTATCATTAATTTTTAATTCCAATACAATCAAGTGTACAACTACTGTCCGCAGAGAACAATGAGATGGAAATAAAAAAAAAACAAAAAAGTGAAATAAAATAAATTAAACGATTTTGTTCTTTTTTTTTTTCGTTTTATATTTTTACACCAACAATTTGCAATTAAAATTTCTTGCCACATACACATTTGTATATATACACACGTACAAATGAGACATAACACTTACATACAAATCACCAATAAAATATAACCGCATACATACATACATTTAAATATAAAAATAAGACGGATTTATAGTGTCCTACGTCATCATAAATGCTATGTAAATTTTCAGGGGTTGCAATTTAGATGACTTTATTTGACGGAATACATACCGCAGACGTAGCGAATAATACTTGGCGAAATTTACGATAGAGAGTGTGTGCAAATGCTAGTAAGAGAGTATAGATAAATAGATAGGTATAGAGTGGAGAATGGCCGTGGCTACAACTCGTCGTCGCACTGTGGCAAAGTGTCGCCGGTTATATTCCATGGGACATGCACCACTCGCGTGTCTTCCTTATCACTCGCAAAGATAGCTTGCACTTTGCATACGTGGCATAATTCAACGCCAATGCTCCTCCAACTGGCTTTCTTCTCTCCCTCTCTCCTCTACTATATTCTCTGCACCTCACATACATATCCTCATTCCATTTATCTATTCTCTACCTATATACATAGCT